>QKWP01000064.1:172734-186315 GCA_003550325.1 Gigaspora rosea
ATTTTTTTTTTTTTTTTTTTCATTAATTGTTAATTTTTTTTTTTATTTGTTTTAATTTATTTATTTATTTAGTTTTTATATTCGTCATTTTTTTTTAATTTATTTAATTTTTTTATTTAATTTTAAATAATTCGGTATAATTTCATTTATTTTATTTATTTATTTAATTAAATATTTATTTACATTATTTTTTTTATTTTTGGAAAAATAATTATCGGACCAAGATTAGAAGAATTACGACGAATAAAAGCTCTTATTTTATTGAATCGTTTCATCACAGACTAAATAAACACACGAGGGGACAACCTAACCAAATAATACTAACTAACTTACCCTAACCTACCAACTAACTTAGGGCGCTGCCAGGAATCAGCTGATTTGATTTTGGCCAAAACTTTGACCCCCCCTATTTTAGTCAGGTCTTCATATTAAATTTCCAGTTTTTTAGCTGACCCTAGGAAATCAGCTGATTTCTGGCCCTCCCCTTACTCTAACCTACTAACTAACTTACCCTAATCCTCCTAACAACCAATTTACTCTAAGGGCAGTGTCATTAATCACCTGATTATTTTTTATTAGAGGCCTAACCCCTCCCTCTTCCTTAATATATAAATAGTCAGGTTCTTATATATAATTTTGACTTTTTTTTTACCCCCCTCCCCCCCTAAAAAATCACCTGATTTTTGTTACTCCCCTAACCCTACAAGAAGCAACAATACCTCCAATCATGACGAAATAGCCACTACAAACACAACACGAATAATAGTAGCACTATTTATAACTACGCATAAAATGACGACTACAGAAAGAAGTAGAAAAGTTAAATATGTAACAAATAAAAAAAATCAAACGACGAAATCTACACCAAATAACGCGTCACTAACATAATTGCAGCGGCACGAAACTGAAACCAACGATTATAAAAAAAAGGTGGAGGAACAACAAAATTCATTCCAAGACAACACAAATCATACGATACCTACCACAGCAGCAGCACGAAACCGAAATCAACAAAGATAGAAAGTAGAGATTCGACAACAAAAAAATACCAGCGAAACTCCACCCAAAGGCAACTTACCTATAACGGCGATACAGCACCTATTACAACTCCACCCAAAGGCAACTCAATTATAGCGGCGACATAGCACCTATTATGATTCCAGTAACTACAACTCTATTGACAACAACTCCAGTAACGATGACTCCATTAATAACGACTCTGTTGACGACGACTCTATTAACAATGACTAAATTAACAATGACTCCATTAATAATGACTCCATTAACGACGACTCCATTAACGACGACTCCAACTACGGCGAAATTAAATCATTAACTGTTATTTAAAAAAAAAGACACCCAAAAAAAATTAGCCAAATATAACAAAAAAATAAAAATAAAAAAAAAAGATTATCTGGGTACACGAACATGATCATCACTAATATAGGGTAATGTGATAATAATCCGGAGTAGGGTTGGCAAGTCGGCGTCCACATGACCCAGAAAATCTCATCTACATCCTGTATCTGTCATTAGTTGACTATTCGATTATCAACTAATTGAATTTTATATAGTTTAGAGTACTTTATCCGGATATCTAGGTATTGTTATGCCCAGAATTAGGAGAACAATATTAAGTGAGCTTTTGGGCATAGCAAAATGGATATTTTATAAGGGATTTGGTGGTTATTAAAGAAAGTATTAAGTTAATATAAAATTTATTGGAATTATAGAATATATAGTTTATTTTATTAATTTGATTACATCACGTAATGAACATTATTGTGCAATTAATAAACCCTACTCTAATTTAACTATGTATTCTATTCCAATTTACTATAACGCTAACCCTAATTATCATTGCATTACAAAAAAAGCCACAAACCTAGCCCTGATAATCTTAAACGATTATTGCATTATAAAGAAACTCACAACTTAACCCTAATAATCCTAAACTATTGTTGTATTACAAAGAAACCCACTACTGCCTATTAAACAAACAAAAGATAAACCAAAGTACCAACTGTTTAAATAAACTCATAGTTAATTAGCAAACAAACCTTTAAACTATACTATTGCAGTGGATCGTATTATTTTGCTAACAATCACTTTACTAATATAACATTTTACCAACAAATACTCACCAACAAGTTCATTTTGCCGACAGTTTGTTTCACAAAAGTTCATTTCACTAACAAGTTTTTTTCAAAAAGCACACTAACTTTAGCTCTAATACTACCTAATTTTACTTTGACCCTAACAACAATAACCAGAATTACTTTGTTAGTGAAATGAGCTTTAGTGAAATAAACTGCCGGTAAAATGAACTTATTAGCGAATAATTGTTAGTGAAATGTTATGTTGATGAAATGATTGTCGATTAATTGATTGCTACCCATTGCAGCACCAAAAAGCATCACAAAGGTAATGATGATGAAATGAAATGACAGCACCAAAGAAAAACATTACCAATATACATTGACAACAACAAATGATAGATAGTTAGGGTGAAAAAAATGCACTAGCATACAACAACTCCAAGCAAAAGCATTGAGATAATTTGAAATAATTATAGCAACTTAGAAAACACTACTGATTAGCGGCACCAATAAATGACAACACCAACACTAACAAATAACGATACTGGAAAGAAAGAGAGAAAGCTAAAAAAAAACAACTAGATAAGTACTTGATAAAGATATACAAGGGGTTACTATTGCATTGTGAACACTTTTTGAATTGTAATTACACGAATCGGATAAGTAACCATAGCATAAAATTAATATTATATGTTCAGTAAATCACACAGTATAATATACTAAAATTTTGTGCAATTTTAAAAGTAGCATTTTTGGATTAGTACAAAGATCAATTTTTTGGAATTTTTTTAGAATCACTTTAAATTTTGCACAAATATTGTACAACACCAAGGTAATATAACGCAATATAAAAAGAGGTGTAAGGTGTGCTATTATCATATATTATTTTTTACTTAGTAGCTACTTCTATCTATATATGGTATGATCATTTTATCTAATTTTGATTGATTAATATAATACATAGACATAATCACTACCTCCAACTATGTATCCATGGTAAAAATCATGTGATAAATAGCATGCTTATAAACTAAAAAAAAATTTTTCTCACAAATATGGGTAGTATAAAAGATTTGATAGAAAGGCAACGTGAAGCAATAATTTATATCTAAAAATGTGGAAATTCACTTCATACCATTGCAGTAGCAGTTGGCTGCTACAAAACTTCTGTAGGGAACATCATAGAAGAGTGCAAAAGGTTGGGTATGAAGGCACAAAAAAAAAAGACTGGACAGTTAAAAATCTTACCACCGGAACTTTGCTATCTGCTGGTCTATAGCATAATCAATCAGCTTAATGCTTGTATAGAAGATAGCAGGGAACCCATTGATTATTAAAATATAATTAGTTTTTTTTTTGTTAAAAAAAATGTAAAAAAAAAAGTAAAAATTCGAACCTTCGTACTAATAAAAAAACTATGATTTTGGTAATTTTATATAATTTCTGTGCGATTTAATGAAACTGTATAAAATTTTAGTATGTTATACCGTGAGATCTACTGAACACATGATATAAATTTTGTGCTACAGTTACTTAACCAATTTCGAGTAATTACAATTCAAAAAGTGTTCACTATGCAATGGTAGCCTTCTGTATATATGTATATATACACATATATACATCAACGGCACTGCTAACAATTCTGAAAACTATAGCAAAATCATGACCACCAACACAACAACAATTAACAACATAAAAATCTATAGTGAAATCACAACCACCAATAACATGAGCTATAGCAAAATCAGCTACTAGCAGATTAACGAGGTTTTAACAACTCTTGTGACAGCACTAGCAATGGCACCAATGATGATGCTTAAATATAATATACTGGTAAAGAGGATAAAGAGTTAGCTAAAAAGAAAAAAAAAGTGCCTGACTGTATTTAGTCAATAAAATTATCACAGGTCCAGTCCAGTCCATATATCTATGTCTGTGTCTGCATGACAATACTGCTATATGGTACTCACAGCATACTACACTGTGATATTCCATACTGAAGTATTTGTATAATTGACTAATTGATTAATTACTAATTCGAATAAAATTAGTACTATAGCTATATTATTACTACCATCGGGAAAATAAATAAAGTGCAGATCTGTACAAATCTGCGACCCTGGAAAATTTTAACAAATTTTGCAATAACTTGTGATCCAGTGGTCCAAATTTAACGATTTTGGTACCATTTAATTCGTCTCGATGAGACAGATCGAATGGTACCAAAATCGTTGATTTCCAATTACTAAAATACAAGAAAATTCTATTTATGTGAATTTTATAAACATCGAACGATCTTGCCAACCAGTGGTCCAAATTTAATGATTTTGGTACCATTCGATTCCTCTCGATAAGACGGTTCGAATGGTACTAAAAACGTTAAAATTGGATTACTGGTTAACAAGTTATTTGTAAAAAACGATTTGCGGCGCAGTTCTGTGCAGAAATTTACATTTCTTTTTTAAATTTCTGCGCAGAACTGCACCGCAAATCGTTTTTTACGGATAACTTGTTAACCAGTGATTCAATTTTGGCATTTTTGGTACCATTTGAACTGTCTTATCAAGAGAAATTGAATGATACCAAAATCATTAATTTTGGACCACTGGTTGGCAAGATTGTTCGATGTTTATAAAATTTACATAAATAGGATTTTCATGTGTTCTAAGTGATTGGAAATCAACGATTTTGATACCATTCGATATTAATCGATATATATCAGATATGATATCAATTAATAATTATTATATTCACATAATGCAAATTTTAAACGTTTTACAGGTTTTTGCAAGTTTTCGCAATTTTTTAATATAAAATTTTACTTTTTTATTTATTATTATTATATTTTAAAATATTACATATTTTATTATGTATTATTATAAAAAAATGCCAAAAAAAAATAAATCCAAAAAAAACGAAACCAAAAAAAATTAAAAAAATGAAAACAAAAAAAATAAACTATTATATTCCTTATATTCGCTTATATTCGCTTATATTCGTTTATATTCGCTTATATTCATTTATATTTGCTACTTTTTGCAAAGTGCCAGAAAGTTAGATCGTTTTCTTGCAAAGTTCTGAAAGAAGTAGGAATAAATAAAATAAAATTAAAAAAATAAGTAAAAAAACAAACAAAAAACAAACTGAAAAAATAACAAAAAAAAACAAAAATAAAAAAAATAAACTATTATATTTCGCTCATATTCGCTTATATTCGATTATATTCGTCCATATTCATGACTTCCTGCAAAGTGCCAGAGATGTTAGAATTGGTGTTCTTGTAAAGTGCCGTAAAAGTTAAGCTGTTTTCTTGCAAAGTTCTAAAAGAAGTAAAGGATAAATATAATAAAATAAAATAAAATAAAATTAAAAAATAAGTAAAAAAAAAAGAAAACAAACAAACAAAAATGTAAACAAACTAAATAAAAAATAAACAAAGCCCCAAATCTCCATTTCAAGTTTGTGTTTTGCAATTCAGAAATCATCAAAGGTTTTCACAAAGTGCCAGAATAAAATAAATTAATAAAAATAAAAACAAAAACAAAAAACATAAAACGAAAAATAAATAAAACGAAACCTTGCAAAAACTTGCAAAAACTTGCAAAAATCTGCATTTTTGAACTTTCAAATTGCTGGAGAAAGGTGTTGTGTGTTCTTGCAAAGTTTTGAAAGGCTGTGTTGGCTTGCACAAAGTGCTGGAAAGTCATTGAATTTCTTGCAAAGTACTAGTAGTAAAGTGTAAAAATAAAGTAAAAAAAATTAAAAAATAAAAAAAAATATAATAAAAAAAAACAAAATGAAACTAAACGAAACTAAACGAAACTAAATGAACCCAAAAAAAAAACAAAAGGAAAACAAAAAAACAATGTAAAATTGATAGAAGATCGAAATTATAACCAAAAAAAAATAAACAAAAATCTAATCTGATCTTGTAGTTAGTGTTCCAAATTGATTAAATTTTACCAACCGGTTAGTTGCCAACTATAGTTGCCAACTAACCGGTTACGTATATCACGTGACTAATTTAACAGATTAGTTGGTTAGTTGGTTAAGTTGGTTGGTTGATTAGTTGATTAGTTAGTTGGTTGGTAGTTGTAATTAAATAAATATTACAATAGCAATATATATTATAACTAACTATTAAGCAAAAGGTAAAGTATAAAATGTATTAATACATAAATACAGTTATAACGTTCAAAGAATCACTATCATAATAATGTGCAAAGAAATTAAGACATCATGATAAAGTTAACTGCCTATTGTGCAGATATAACATCTTACTTGCAGATGCGAACAAATAACTACAAATTGAACCAGGTAATACATGAGCTTTAGATAAGTGTGTAATTAATTTTACAATTAAGATTATTCAACACTAAATCAATTTTCACCAGAAGGTTGTATGCTTTTAATTCCCAAATTAAAAATAATATGCCAAATTGGATTCTTTTTTTTATTTAATACATTAAAAATAATAAAAAGTGCAACTCAAGATTTATCCGCCATTCAAACTAATGATCTAATAATTTTGAAAGCTATTAATAGGTCGATTGATAGAAAACTTTAAATGAAATTATAAATGCTACTTATACTAACAACTAAATCTTAAACAGTCTACGGAGTAAAATTTAATATAAAATGAAAAACACCCACAAATACATGTGAATTAAATAAGGGACCTGAAAATAACTATTTAATAATAAGTAGATCTAAAATAAGCTTAAAGTGAAACATTAATCGAATAATCATAATAACCATTATACTTACTAGGCTAATACGAACTAAATGTCCAAAAGGCACTTTTAACAATAAAACTTATAAGCAGGTTATTTAGGTTCCAAGTATAATTGATATTTACACTCACACAAATTGAGTAACCCGAGAAGTACTATTAAGAGGGGAATTTAGATTGTATTATTAAGATCTAAAATAAGCTTAAAGCGAAACATTAATCGAATAATCATAATAACCATTATACTTACTAGGCTAATACGAACTAAATGGTCCAAAAAGCACTTTTAACAATAAAACTTATAAGCATAGGTTATTTAGGATCCAAGTATAATTGATATTTACACTCACAAAATTAATGCAAATTGAGCAACCCGAGAAGTACTATTAAGAGGGAATTTAGATTGGATAATTAAGATTTTAAACATGGAATAAAAAATTAAATCTTGTACCCACCAATATAATGCAGATTAAATGATTCAAATGGTGCTGTATAAAGAGCAAACACTAATTTACAGAGAATAAGTAGGATAATAATAAACTAATACTTGGGTGATAAAAGTAGATTTTTTCGATAAATATCTACCAGTAAAAGATAGCGTAACTAAGTATATACTTTAAAAAATATGATTCATAGATTACTTGTTTCAAAATAAAACGTACCTATTTTATTTGAAATCGGACGTTGAATCATTAATTATGAAACCCCAAAGTATAAGATTTTAATGCATACCAAACCTATCCATCATATATTCTTCCATACTATCCATTGTAAATTCTTCCATTTAGATATTATTACCAAGATAGCTCTTTTATCTTATATATTGGCGTTAAAAATACTTACATATTATACAGGTTCTATACAAGGTAAAATCTAGAATAAAATTTTATATTTATTTTTATTTAATGTTCTCTTCTTTTTTTTTACACATAATATATTTTACTAATCGTGGGTACTTACAAGGGTACTAAAAGCAGATTTATGATAGTAAACAAATGCCTTATGTTCACCACCAATTCTTTGTGATGATATTTACCACCGGTTCCGTAGCCAGTACTATACGTTCCGTTAATGATAAGATTTCCTATATTATGTGTTGAGAATAATTGAATGCTTCGTGTTTATTAAGAAATTTCTTGGCTTTTACTTGATATATCCTTTTTCTTTTTTTTTTATATCATTTGATTTTTACGAATTGATTATTAATTAATTATACTTTATTGTTCTTATATTATTCACATGGTTTATTATTCACATGGTTCTGATAATAATTTTTAATTAATGATTAAAATGGGCTTTAATGTATAGCGATAGAATGTTTTTTGCTGTTATTAATAACCAGCTTGTTACATGACGGCAAGAATTATTTTATAATTTTTTTTATATAATAGAGATATTTATTACAAATACGTATGTGCTAAAGTGGTACAAATTACAAATAAGCTATGTATGTATGATGCCAATTTACCTGATATACACAATAATGACGATTATATTACATAATTACTGCTATCGCTATTATGTACTATGTACGTAGCATTAGTTGTGTAGTTGATTAATATAGGCAACTGGTTAATTAACAACTAGTTGACAACTAACGATTAACCGTAGTTGAACTAGTTGATTATAAATCGGTTAGTTGATTAAAAAATTTTCTAACCGGTTAGTTGGAAAGTTGTCAACTATTCGGTTTTCCAACTAACGATTTGGAACACTACTTGTAGTACAATCATCAAAAATCATAAAAACATTTCGAAAATATTAGTCAAATGTGTCCTTAATATAATCCAGGTTACAGATCGTTCTAAAATATTTCGAAAGTATTTGAAATATTAAAAAAAATATTAAAAAAAAAAAAGTGAAAAAAAAGAAAGTGAAAAAAAAGAGAGAAAAAAAAGAGAGTAAGAAAAAAAAAGAGGTAGTAAAAATAAGTCGAAACAGCCCTTTTTTTTTTTTAAGTTTTTTGGCACAATTTGTGGTATATATTTTTGTGATCTATGGTAGCTTACAGATCAAATGGGCTTAAGAGATTTTGAACTCTGTTTTTTTTTTATTCGTGACGGGTCAAAAATCTGTTAATCGTTATATATCGTTTCAAATAATTACGATTATAACGATTTAATATAAAAATGATATATATCGATTTTTAACCAGTTAATTGATATATATCGTTATTTTTTAATTGATATAAAACGATTAACTGTTATATATCGATTAATATCTATATATAAATTTTCTGATGTACTTCGAGAGAATTAGAAGAAAGTGCTAAAGAACTATGAACAAATATGAATAAGAAGATGGATTGGGACCCCAATACCTTGGCACCAAATAAAGAATATGGGCGCATGGAGTAGACCAGTAGTAGACCTGTAGAAAGCTTAGCTCACCAGACAAAGCAAAGAACAAAGAAGCAGCGATGTAGATGTTTGTTAGTAAACATAAATAGATAGAAAAGGAAAATTTGAGGAAAATTTGTTTGTGGCCGTGTAGTACATTATCATATTCATGATGATGATAGTGTTTTGCATTAAAGTTCATAGGATGACATGATGAAATGATGACTATGATAGAGTTTTTTTTCTTTTTCTTTCTTTTTTCTTTTCTTGATTTTCTTATAAATAAGATGCCATTTTGCACAAGTTGTAAAGGCATCAAAAAAAAAGTTTTATAAAAAGTTCAAATACTTCCTTCATAAAACCTATATCTTGTGATTCATAAAATCTACTCTTTGTTATATTTGTCTATTCTTGCTTGTAACAAACCAATACACCTTACCTTGCCAAATTCTTTTCCTTTTCATCTTACCTCTTGGTTTTGTTGTATGTAGGGTCCGGAATGGGCCGGGCCAAACCCAGAAATTAGCGGGTCGGGCCGGGTCGGACCAGGTTTAGGCCTAAATTTTAAACCCATTAATTAATTGGGCCAAGTTTTGGGCCGGATTAAAAAAATATTGGGCCGGGCCTAGTCTGGGTTTATAAAATACCGGGTTGGGTTTGGGTTTTATAAATAGGCCCAGTAAAACCTGTTAATACCCGTTTAAACTTTAGTATACAAATGCTACAAACAGGTTCGTGAATTTGATTGGTTAGTATATCTCTTTTTTATACACGTATTCGTGCTAGGGGTTTACAATATTTTATATATCTGATATCCATTTGTTGCTAAACGATATACGAATAGATAATAAAGACAATGAGTTTTGATAATCCCAAATAATCCCGTATAGTAAGTTGTCCTCAAAAAGGTAAATGAGAACATAAATTTATTATTGTTTTCTGCATATTGTTAAGTGAAAGGAAATGAAAAACGTATTCTAAGTAGCTTTTTAGATCGTTGAGTTTTATTTTTAGAACTTGCAAGAGAAGTATAAATAGAATAAAAAACTTGGACTGTAGTTTAAAATCCACAAGAACGGACATAGAATAATAGTAAGAACAAATATATAGAGACGAACTTAGCACAATAGTTAGGACGAATGTAGTATGTAGAATGTACATAGCACAACACTGCAATAGTTGAGACATATATAGTACAGTAGGTAGATTAGAACGAACATAGCATGATAGTTGGATGAGCATAGTATGATAGTTGGACGAACATAATAGATGAACATAATATGATAATTAGAAAGAATATAGTACGATACTGTAGTTGAAACATAGAAAAATAGTTAAGACAAATATAGCATAATAATTAGAACAAACATGGCATAATAGTCGAAATAAACATAGTACAATAATAGAATAAGCATAGCATGATATTTATTAATAAGCATTGCACAATAATTAAAATCTAGCACAATAATTGAGATGAACTTAGTATGATGAATGTAGCACAATAATTGGGATGAATAATAATTGGGATGAATATAGCACGACAATTAGGTAGATTCGGGACAACATAGAATCCAAGATGAATATATAACATAAGAGTTTGTACAAGATTTAGGTCGATTCAGGACATAGCATAAGAGTTTGGTAAATTTGTAATGTAGCGCAAGAGTTTAGTAGATTTAGAACATAGCACGAAAGTTGCAGTAGTTTATAGCACTATATTGTATTATAGTACTGTATATATAGTATATAGTTAAATTCTTAATATAGTACGTATTATATATAGTATAGTTAGATTCTTAATTTCATAATTAATAAATAAACGTATTAAAATATAAAAAATAAAAAAATAAACTTAAAACTTAACAGCCATGATTGATGCTTTAGAAATTTCTAGAATCTCCATTTATGGTATATTCTCGGACTATATTTATACAAGTTAATAAATTTGTACTATAACCACTTGCGGGTATTCTGTAGGAGTACCCTGGCTTACATGAAACGGGTATGGGTACTAGACTCTGAACCCTAGGGCTAGAGTAGGGCCCGGATAGTTGAGCCCTTGTATAGGCGGGTAGGGTCAGGGTATTGCTATTCCTCGCTAAGATTTATCAGTTTACAAGTGCAGTTTGTCACATAAAATTTCGCACAAACTAGACACATCAAGCATGTTGGACAAGCATTTGAACAAAAATATAATGTTGACATTATCGTTATAATGATCAGTGATAAACGATACAAAATAGTTTTTATTATACAGATCATGCACGAAATCATCACGTTTTATTCTTCAGATCATACCGAAATCATAAACTTAATCGAATTGGCCGAAAAATCATTCGGTCAATTTTTATCAGGTGTTATGAAAATAGCAGTAAAATTTATTTGGCCCGGTCCAGTGAATTATAGGCCCGACCCAGCCCGGAACAGGCCATAATTCAATGGGTGGGTTCAGGTCGGGCCCATAATTCAATGGGCGGGTTCGGGTCAGGCCTATAATTCAATGGGCGGGTTCGGGTTGGGCCTATAATCTAATAGGACGGGCTTGGGCTGGGCCTATAATTCAACGGGTCAGTTCGGGTTTAGTGAAACCAGCTCAACCCGGCCCGTTCCGGACCCTAGTTGTATGGTTGTGTGTATTTTTGTTGGTGGCCCAATTTGCCTTCTTAGATAGATTAGAATATAATTTTATTAATTATATACTAAACTGAAAATTTTTTAACATCAATGATGGAAATATTATCTGAAGAAGAATTTGAATTTGATATTAGACAAGAAGTAGTATCAATTTAATGTTTAATATTAAACAGATTTATAAAAGAAAGATTTATAATATTTATTTATTTATTTATTAAAAAATTATTAAATTTAGACAAATTTTAACAAAGATATAAGTAATGAGAATGAAGAAGATAGTGAAGAAACCATTGTACAACTATTGTACATTTTACATCAAATTTAGCAGTTAATGCTAATAATATGTACTATTCTATAGTTTTAGTTGAATATCCTTCGACTAGTTCTCAAAATAGCCAAGGACCATCAGGTTTTGCTACAATTTATAATGTATTAAATCTAGAAGATTATATCAATAATAATCAAGAACAAGAATTAACTCAAAAACAAGAATTAACTCAAAAAGAATTACAAACCAAAAAAAAAATTTATGAAACATTAAAACAAAAAGTGCATACAGTATTTCTTGATATAAGAATTAATTCTAATTAATAAATTATAATAGTTGTTATAGTTAAAATAAATTTTAGTAAATATATTTAATTGATATTTTATAAATTTATTTAGATTCAATATAGTTTAGGTACTGGTGGTCAATCAAAAGTTAAATGCCCTTTTTTTGGCAATATTTATGTAACTAAAGATCAAAAAAAAAGTCAAGGTGTTACAATTTGCCCACATATTTATAACCAAATTAAATCAGCAAAACATTGTAATATGGATTTTGATTTAGAAGTTTTTAAAATGATTAAAAATGAAGTATCAAACCGATTAATTTATACAAACACAATTGCATATGTATAATTTTTAATTAATTTAATTACTACAAAAATATAGTATTTTCAAAAATTTACAGTAAATTTATATATGTACTATATTTATTTAATTTATAAAATATATTTAGATTTTATCTTGCTATAATTAAAAAGCCATGTTTAAAAACTTCATCTAATGGTTCATGTACTGGTTTACCAGTTTTAATAAAAATTAAAGAAAATACCTTAATGCAATATAGAAATAATTCTAGTCAAAATAACAATCGGGCATCGCAAATTTTACAATGCAATGAGGGTTATTTTATTGAATGTAGTTTATAGTCAAATGGGGATAGCTGGTATAGATTTATTCCAATACCAGAATTATGGGATATTATGCATTGATTAAATTACAAATTGTTCAATTAGGCAAATGATTGGCTGACATGTGCTGCTATGTAGCACTATCAGCCAATTATTTGCCCAATTGGACAATTTTATGATCTTAATTGATATATAATCAATATTATATTCTTAAAAAATTTATAAAAAATTTTTAATTTGCTCTTTTTAAATTATTTAAGATTATAATTATAAAAATATTCAATTTAATAAATTTTTTTAGAAGCATTTCCTCATCTTGATGAACACAATCAACTAGTGCTCCTAGGTCCAGTCCGGGTCCGGTCCGGGATCAGATCAGACTCAGACTCTAAATTTTACTAATTTCAGACTTCAGACCAGACTCAGACTCAACTATGAGTCCGGTCCGGGCCTGGTCCGAAGTCTGCAGACTGGTCTGAGTCCGAATATAATTATATGTATTTTTTGGCGCTGAACAAGTTTACTTAGTGCATTTTGTAAGAATTAATTAGTAAAATTTTATGAATCATAAGATTTTATAGAATTTTATTAATAAAATT
>QKWP01000064.1:191397-238665 GCA_003550325.1 Gigaspora rosea
TTTTAGGTGCTGAACAAGTTTACTTAGTGCATTTTGTTAGAATTAATTAATAAAAATTTGCGAATTATAAGATTTTTTAGAATTTTATTAATAAAATTCTATAAAATCTTATGATTCATAAAATTTTACTAATTAATTCTTACAAAATGCACTAAGTAAACTTGTTCAGCGCCTTGGACTCAGACCAGTCTGCAGACTTCGGACCAGACCCAGACCAGACTCAGACTTGACTATAAAGTCTGAATATAAAAGTCTGAGTCCGGTCCGAAAATCAGACCAGACTCAGACTTGACTAAAGTCTGGTTCGAGTCCGGTCCATAGGAGCACTACAATCAACCTTATGAAGCACAGTTAGAAAAATATGTCATGTAAAGTTAAATTTTACCGGTTTATATCTGTTGATTTAATAAAATGTCCCTTTGTAGTATTGGTCTGTATAGGAGAGCACACCCACCCACCACCCCAACAAAGTCATGTTCCAGAAGCTATTCAAAATCGACTTAAAAGTTTAATTGAAACAACCTCAAGAGATTAGAGCATGTTACCCCACGAAAGTTAATATCAGGTACTAATTTTTAAATTAGAAAATACTAAAATCATTTAATTTTGATTATTGTATTATGTACTATAATACTACTATAATCAAAAATATTAATTTCATTATAATTTTTTTTTAAATAATAAATAAAATATTAAATTATATATATATTAATATTAGGAAATTTAATTAAAAGTTGTTTTGGAAATGATTTATTACTAGAGATTCATGTATCTCTAAATAATTTGAATCATCTTCGGTATTTTGTTGCTCAAGTTCAAAATAAAATTTATCCACATGGTCAAGGATTATTAGGACTAGTTCATGCTTTTTCTTCCAATTTGGATAATATATGTGAATATGTTCAAAGAATTGGTAAGTAAAAAAATAAAAATTTATTACTCTAAGTATTTTAATAAAAAATAAAACTTAGAGCTTTTATATTTTGTATTGAATAGAATTTATTTAATATAATATATTGTATTTGAACAAAATATATTAAAAGTTTGAAGTTTATTTTTTTTTTAATAGTACTTTATATATAATTAAAGAAACTTCTATTTTTACTTGGATTTAAATTATCTGATATATAATTTCTATTATATTATATAACTATAACAAACTAAAAATTCTATAAATTAATTAGTAGTTAGAGTATATAAATTTAAAATATTATATAAAATTATATTACATAGTACAGTATATTAATTATATATCAAGTAACTTTAACAGGACCCCAGACAATCCTATAGTAGGTGGTAGGGTAAAAAGTGGGTAGATTTTAGACCAAATTCACCTTAATTCTGGTCAAAATTAAAATTAATTTTTAATTTTAACCAGAATTTAGATGAGTTTGGCCCAAAAAATCTACCCACTTTTTACCCCTACCTACATTAGGATTGTCCGGGGTCCTACTTTAACCCAGATAATAATAGAATTTTCTTATAATTAAAATTACTTACTAATAGTTAATTTAGCCAATTTTATATAAAGTTAATATTTAATTATTGTATAATTAGCTAAATAAGCTATTAGTAAAAGAATTATTAGTAAATTAATCAAATATATATACTAATAATTAATTTAATAAAATATATATAGCATTTTTTGAAGATGGACATGTTTTTGTATTATGTATGAAAAAGAATATGGCAACAAAGCTTTTGCATGCCCGATATTTTCAAATTGACTTAACATTCAAACGCGTTCATAGAAAAATTAATAAATTTGAATTTAATGAATTTGATACAAATCATAATATTAGTTAAATAAAATTTAATATTTTAGAATTTTTATACTACAATATATATACACAGGTATGCTTATATATAATAAAACATATTGAAGGTTTTAATCAAAAAACTTTTTTTGCGATACTTTAGAATATACTATAGTTATTTTCAACTTTAACCTTAGCTTTAATATTAAATAGATTATTTTTTTGTTTTAAAAAATTAATTTATATACTATATGAACAATAAATTAATATATACACATGTTTTAATTTTATAAATTAATAAATTTTCTTTTATATATTTATAAAGCTATACATATTAATTATACCAATTTTAATATTTTTAGTACTTACATATGCAAGAATATTTACAAATATTGCAACTACAAATGCCTATCATTGTATGTTTAAGGCTGTATTCGAAACTATAAATGAACTTTGCAATCAAACAGTTCAAATTTAACATATTCACAATAATGGTTGGAGGGTTATTCTTGGTGACTTAGACAATGCACAAGCAAATGGTCTTGGATTAGTGCTTGCAGATTTAGATCCAACAAAAGATGAAGAAACTTATTTAACATATATTTTTAAATTATGCTGTGTTCATTATAAAAGGGAAGTATATTTAAAAATATTATAATTATTTTATTTAAAATTTTTATTTTTATTAAATTATTCAATAGTGATAGACTATAATATTTACATAACTAAAAAATTAAAAAATATTGTAAAATTCTAATAAATTTTAACTCAAATTAATATAGTTTTCTTATTTTATTTTAATATACATATTTAATAATAAATTAACTTTTTTTAAATAGAAATATTTTTAAATCAAAACTATCAAAATATTTAAAAGATCTAATGCATGAACTGTTAGTCGCTAATAAAGATCAAGTAGAAGTTATATTTGAAGAATTTTCTGAATTAGAAGAAAATGATGCATTAGGTTAATTAAAAATACTTAATTGCTTACTAATTATATATATTTATAAAAATTAACTATACATATATGATATATTAATATTAATTTAATTTTTTATACTTATAGATTGAAAAAATTATTATTCAAAATTGTGGCATTTAGCATCTTTAAATATGCATTACTCAAATATTTCTGAAAAAGATTGGCAAAGTACTGGAGAAAATACAAATACTGCAGAATCTGCTCATGCCGATGCAAATAATGAAGGAGTTCAAATGAGCTAATACTAGCAATCAAAAAGTTTGAAATTTTATTATTATTATTTTGTTTTAATTTTATTGAAAAAATGTAACAAAATTTTTTATAATTTCTAGAGGAAAACGTTTAGATGATCGTCGTTTTGTTACCTGTGAATATCAGGATAAATATAATATTCCCAAAACTGGGCGTTCATCAGGACCCATAGCCAAAGCTACTAAAACTATTAAACTATTAGGTATTATAATAATTTTATTAATACAATATATTTAAAAATTTTTAAAAATATTTATAGATATAGTACCCGGTATAAGAAAATATATATATATATATAATTAGACATTAAGTATTTTTATTTAAAGCAATTTATTGGTTTTTTTAAAATATTACTAATTTTTTTCTTATATTTGGGTATTATACTATTAGGGTACAAATAGAAATCCTTATATTTAATTATAATTAACATATAATTTAATTATATTTTTAGAAAATTCAAAACACAAAAAACATGGACCTACAAATAAGCAAAGTTCATCAAATTCTAATACCAACACAAATGATATTGAAATAGCCAAAAGAGAAAAGTTAAGAAAGTTTGAACTAATAGATTATGAATTTCAATATCAAAAAGAAATTTTAGATATTGAAAAACAAGCCAAATTAGCTAACCTTCATGCTCAAGAGTTAGCTAATATAGAAAAAGAAAAACCATTAGGTATTCATAAAGAATTGAATAAATTAAATAAATTTATTATTACAAATATTATATTATAAATATAAGTTTATAAATATAAATTTAAATTTCTTAAATTAGTTTTTTATTTTAATATATGGGCCGGTGCAAAAATGTAGATACACAAAGATCATTACGCAAAATACGTCACTGATTGAAAACGTGACAATCTATCAATTCGCATTTAAAAATTACAAAAAAGGTAAGCGTGATCGATAATCTAAATCTTTTGTTAATTTTTTTTTTTTTAAGCAGAATGGACGATTTGAAAAGAGACAAAGGCGTGATAACCCTTAACGAAAAAAGATGATTCTTAGCACTCACAAGTACTTTTTTGAGTATCGTCAGGGCCAGAAGCAACCAGAACATATACAACTACGCAAGCTTGTTGCCAAGGTTCTAGGGATTGGTGAGGCTACAGTTGCGCGAGTAATTGCTGAAGGAAATAAGAGTGAAAATAAACAATTAACAGCACCCAAATTACCTGGTCGCCCAAGAAAAGAACTTAAACCAAATGTTTCTGAAGTTATACGCAATTTAGTTATGTCTGCAAACTCTGCTGGCCTCCCTCTTTCCACACCTGTGCTGCGGCAAAAACTTGAGGAAGAAGGTCATAAGTTTTCGAAGTGGCAGTTGCTTCGAATTTTACATGTTTTAGGGTATTTTTACGGGCATGGTGAACGTCGTAATATATTGCATGAGTCAGCTGAAAATGTGGCTTTTCGTAGCCGCTATTTGAGGTGGCGTTTTAGTAATTTGCAAGGTAATAATAGTGTACCGGTTGACCGGAAGTATTTTTAGATGAATCTTACTGCCACTTACACCACACGACCAATTATACGTGGGTACCATTGCACAGAATTGTTTGTGCACCAGGGCACAGCCCTTTGTTAGTTATATTTGGCGCAATTATTGTAATGCGCAATAGTAATACGAACAAAATTGAAGGCGAAATTGTCCCCAACTCTCTTTTAATATGGGATCCGTCCATTAAATCCCCTTCTTCACAAGGAAGAAAACGGCTGAACGCAGATGAATAGGAAACATTCCTGACACAATTCGTAATGCAAATCTTGTAGCAGATCAAAGTGATTATCATGGCAATTTTAATGCTGAAATTTTCGAAGACCTTTTTGAAAAACTTTGCGCAGGTATTAAAGACCGATATGGGCCAGTATGTATCCATATGGATGGGGCTCGCTATCATAAACACCGGGCTGAACAAGTACCAACATCAAATTCAAAAAAAGATGTTCTGCATGCATGGTTGGCGGCACACGATATTATTGCATCAGAAAGTTGTACCAAAGCCGAGCTATACGAGTTAGTAAAAAGGAATAAACACAAAGTGCCATTCACATGTGTTAAAATTGCTAATAAACATGGGCACAATTTGTTTTATACCCCGCCATATTACTGCGAACTTCAACCAATCGAAGGAATTTGGGCAGTTGCGAAACAAAAAATTGCGAAGACGAGTCCACACCCAAACCTGCTTTCTATCCGAAACAAATTATTCGAGGCGTTTACTGAAAAGGTCGGCTCAAAAACCATCACGGATCTTTGGAGAAAATCACTTACCAGGGCAAAGGAATATAAGAAATACGACGAACACGTTACATTGGTTAAAAGTGATGTTGACGATCTTGAAATCGAGGAAATCGTCTTCTAATAAAAATTTTTTTTTTAATATAAAATTTTAATAAAAATTATATTAGAATAAACTTAAAAACCAAAGTAATAAATTACAATTAAAAATACTTAACTTAAGTCATTTAAAAAAATTTTTTATCAATACCGAATTCGTGTATCTACATTTTTGCACCGGCCTATAAATAAATATCAATTTATTATTATTATGTATACTTGCTAATCATCTTGAGATTGATGCTTGAGAACGATCTAATATTTTTTTGGTTCAATAATGATCTTTAGCAATTCTAAAAGTTGTATTTAATGGATTTGCAAAATATTTTAATATAATAAAGGTTTCATAATGTTGATTAATAGTTTGACCTTAAAAAATTTAGTAAGCCTTCAAATGCATTGCAAGATAAAAAATAGATACTCTTGATTGAACATCAAGTAAGTATCTATATCAGAGAATATATAAGATAGATAGAGCATCGAAATAGAAAAGTTGAACTCATTAATATATATAAGGATAACAAAAAAAATAATAATAATAACTTTCCCAAATAAATAAATTGAATAATAAACTTTTCTAAGAAATAAATAATTGGAAGATACTTCTTCAAGAAATAAGCAAGGCAAACAAACCCGAAGTAAAAATCAGCATATTTAGAGAAAAGAGACTACTATCATAATGCACTGACTAAAATGCCATATCCTGTTCAAAATATTCTGATGCAAATATGGCATCTCTCAATTAAAAGTAAAAATTTCCAGACTGCTTATTATAAATATAGAGGATTACGTACCTGAACCTTCTTTCTCTTGCAACATAAACCTACTACTGAATAACATACTCAGGTCTTATTTTTGTTAGATACTTTGTATTAAATCTTATTAGAACCTAGGTCTTTTAAAGGGTATATCATATATCAACTAGGTTGTTTACGAATCTAAAATGCCAGTATAAGAGGTTTATAAAAGCTCATGGCCCAAAATAAATTTGCGAAAATGCTAAAGTGTTGAGATGTGAAGTGTAAAAAAATTAAATAAAAGTAATCTTTGATTATCATAGCTCTACAGTATATATATGTACAGTATATAGCAACAGCATAGGGGACAATTTATATGGCGAGGCACTGTAAAAACCTAAAACTTCGCGTATAAGCAAACTAATAAAATCTTAGTATATTATTTTATTGAATAGATAGCTTCATAATGAATATCTCTACAAGGAAATAAAGTTGCATCATTTGCATCATACCGTAAAGGTTGGGTTTATTATGAGTAATAAATATCATATACTTTGTTAAGTGATATTCTAACTTATTCTTTTTTTTCTAGATCTGCAAGTAATTTGAAAGGTTTTCTTTACTTAAAGACATTTTGCTTCAGATTCATTTTGATTGCGAGTTGGTTTTTTTTTTGTTTGTTTATTTTTTTTTCAGTTCATTACCTACTGTCTTTTTGCTTAATCAATCTATTTAAACAGCACAAGGAAAATTATGTAATAAGAAAACGTCTCGCTATAGTTAAGGGTAGAGGGTATGTTGATCATTTCTATTAATAAATGAGTGACCAAAAATATTTTACTGCGAATTTAAAAGTTGCTACATATAAAAAATTTTTTACTATATAAATTGTATTTATGTACTAAGTAAAACTTGTTCGTAATAAAAAATTACACATATCATAAAAATTTTATTAATTTTGAATAAAATTTGATAAAGTTTTTATAGTATCAACTTTTGCGGGGGCGGGGTCTATTCTGCGGGGGTGATCCCAAATTGGCCAATCAAATCACGTGTAAACAATAAGTAAAATAGGGTTGCAAAGATAAAAACAACTATATCTTAGGTTCTACTGGGCCAATTTTAATGATTCAACCACTGTTAGAATCAGAAAAACCTCCTCTACAATTTTATTTAAAAAATTAATATGGTTACCTAATAAAAATTTTCTTTATTATTAAATATAAAATTTTTAGTAACTAGTTTATTAATAGAAATGATCTACATACCCTCTACCCTTAAAGTATTGATGAATTCTTGGTTCTTGGTGGTTATAACCCTATCAGTCAGTATAAACTGTTTTCAATACGAATTTAAGTTACTTCTTTATGGGCCAGAAATAGGTTTACCTCTGATTTCATTTGATAATCCTTTCGGTTGAGGTAAATCAGTTTAATAGTTTATGAATATAGTTTTATGTTTTCATTGAAGAATGGTACTGTTTAAGTCGTATAAAACGAAAATAATAATAAACTTATTTTTCAGTAGAAGGATATTAATTATTTTAGCCCAGAAAATCCCTAAGTTTGCCTTCATACTGTATAAGTGCAAAATAACGTTCAGAGACGTTATTTAGCAATTCGGCCCCCCTAAAATCACATAGTGTCTCGACTTCATGCACCTTTTTTTTTTATTCATTATATTCAAATCGATTTTTATCACCTTGTATTATATATTCATCAGGAAATGTTGAGCCCTGATTAGTGAATTGACCTGTCTAAAAAATCTTCACCCGGGTCACCCGACGGGTGGACAATGTGCCACCCGGGTGGAAATGGGTCAGTCCAAAAAAAGGCACCACCCGGGTCACCCGACAGGTGACCCGATGGGTGACCCGTCGGGTCACCTGGGTCAATTAAAAAAATCACAGGTGGTTAGTGATTTGACCCAGGTGGGTAACCTATAGTTGGTTGTAGAATTAATTTTACAAATTAATATGGTACGGCGTTGCCGTATTTTTTGCCGTAATTGCTGTGAGCCGTAAAGCCGTAAAACCGTAATGCTGTAATGCCGTAATGCCGTAAAGTCGTAATGTTATAAAGCCGTAATGCCGTAATGCCGTAATGCTGTAATGCAGAAATACTATCTGCTATAATACTGTTTATTAAAATTCCGTACTGCATTATGGTTTCCTTTAAATAATTTACTATTAAATATTTTTCGAATTTGATTCTGTCAACTTCAAAATTTGCATTAATTTGTCTGCCCGTGGGTGACCCGTGGGTTGACCACGGGTCACCCGTAGGTCAACCCACGGGTCACCCGCGGGTTGACCCACCCGTTCTCACCCAAGCTGTTACAACTTGACCCGGGTCACCCACCCACCCACGGGTGACCCGGGTGACACCCACCCGGGTCAAAACACTAGCCCTGATTGTAATCGCTTTAATCGCTTTGCAAAAAGATGTGAGCCGGTGATCATATGAGCAATTTCAGTGACTATAGCATGAGTGATAACGTTAAATAAAATTTGAACCAATCATTTATGCGAAATTGCATTATTGAGTTATTTGATCAGAAATTATATAAGCCCGATTACTTATAAATTTTTGCACCTGATTGTGACCTAATTATGCAATACTACAAACAACATCATGTTAATTATACTAATTCATATAAAAGAAAGCAAAATAAATAAGCTTTCGAATGTTTAATTTTAAACAAATTTTTTTCATTATTAATTTCTTAATATGGAATGATACAACTTTCGCTCGTGAAATCTTTGATCAAATATTAAAAATGCTTATTCGTTAAAGGAAAAAAAATTCTTTAATGGAACGAAATAAATATAAACTGCACTTAAAATCCAAGCGATTCACATAACCAATGTCAATTGAGTTCAAAATAATTCCAATTAATTGTCTCTACAATCAATTATTCGGTAGGCCTGGGTTTCGGCATATGAAAAAGGAACAATTATCGCTTGATCGCTACAGGTCTTTAATTTATATAATGCAAGTCTTGATCGCAGGTTTTGATCGCTACATAGTGCAGTCTTGATCACTAAAAAGTCTAAAAAAAAAAATCAATACAATTAATACAACCGAAAAAAGATAAGACTCAAAAAAAATAAAGAAATAAGTAAAGCTTTCGAATGTTTAATTTTAACCAAATCTTCTTCATTTTTTTCATTATTAATTTCTTAATAAGGATGATACAACTTTTTCGCTCGTGAAATCTTTGATCAAATATTAAAAATGATTATTCGTTAAAGGAAAAAAATCCTTTAATGGATCGAAATAAATATAATTAATTGCACATAAAATCCAAGCGATTCACATAAAATGCGCCACCAATCAGTTAATTGAGTTCAAAATAATTGTAATTAATTGCCTTTACAATCAATCATTCGGAGGCCTGGGTTTCGGCATATGGAAAAGGAACAATTATCGCTTGATCGCTACAGGTCTTGAATATTATATAATGCAAGCCTTGATCGCAGGTCTTGATCGCTACATAGCAGTCTTGATCACTAAAAAGTTTAAAAAAAAAATTAATACAATTAATACAACCGAAAAAAGATAAAACTCAAAAAAAAATAAAATAAGTAAAGCTTTCGAATGTTTAATTTTAACCAAATCTTTTTCATTTTTTCATTATTAATTTCTTAATATGGATGATACAACTTTTTTACTCGTGAAATCTTTGATCAAATATTAAAAATGCTTATTCGTTTAATGAAAAAAAATTCTTTAATGGATCGAAATAAATATAATTAACTGCACATAAAATCCAAGCGATTCGCATAAAATGCGCCACCAATCAATTAATTGAGTTCAAAATAGTTGCCTCTACAATCAATTATTCGGTAGGCCTGGGTTTCGGCATATGGGAAAGGAACAACTATCGCTTGATCGCTACAAGTCTTGAATATTTACAATGCAAGTCTTGATCACAGGTTTTGACCGCTACATAATGCAGTTTTGATCACTAAAAAGCCTAAAAAAACCCCGAAAAAAAAATAAACCAAAAATAAGGAAAGAAAATACTTATCTCCTTGCAAGTCAAATTAATGCCCGTTAATTTATTTATATTTGAGATTGTGAGGATTTATTCACAAAAGAAAAAAGTTGCTAGCTTTATAAAGAAAGAAAAAAAAAGTTAGAATACTAAGAAAAACAAACCAATAAAAAAGATTGATAGGACTTGTATGTATTTCATGGCCGGCTATCTCAGTGTTTTTCCGAAATTTGAGAATGTCTCCCATGCTTATAGTAACGGCATATTTTTGTAAAAAATGTATAGCTACCGGATCAGTATAGTATGGTAGAGTTAAAAATTTGTCTATACTATACTGATTTGGTGTTATAGTTAACTATTATAAAAGCAGATCCGTATAGTATACTCTTTTTTTTTAGAATCTATACTATACTGATCATCAATTATAGATCAGTATAGTACGGTTATATCGTACACCCTCTATACTATACGGATTCGGTCATCTATACCATACTGATCTGCTATAACCTCTAAAAAAAATCTATTAAGATAAATATACACCTTCTAATGAATCTTTATGAACCACTGATGCTTCATTAATCCATGGCATCAACTTTTCCATAGCCCGAGCATGTGTTTCAAATCGTTCTATGGTATCGATTTCTCTATGATTGATGATGAGTAAGATAGTAAAAAAAAAAAAAAAAAGCAAAGATATAAAATTTTTGCATTGCACTTTATTATTACCCATCATCGACATTGAACTCTGGATGGTAAACATGTTGAAAAAATTCATGACCAACAATTTTATCATTTTCAAATTGTTTTTCTCGTTTGCGCCATTCCTAATTTTTTTTTTTTTAAAAAAAAACAGTTATGCATGGTAAAAGGAATCATATAAAATATAATAGGCGACGTACCAACCGATTGATAAATCTTTCCAAAGCACGGCGACGCTTTTCTACGTGTATAAATTTCTCATTAAAACGTCAAAGCGAAGGAACCTATGTTACGGACATAATAACTCCTTCGATTCGGGCCTTATTAAAAGGGCTATCATTTAGACAATTTGCGTTTATTAGCACGTAAGCCATTTTATTATGAGTGATATTCATTTGACACTATCAAACTCATGTTTTGAAATTGATTATAGCACAGAGCGACAAAGCGCTGCTAGCGCAAGTAGAAAAGGAAAAGGATACATAAGAAAACAACCAAATTTTATGTACTTACAAAAACGGGAAGGTAAGATATTTGAGCTTGTATTCGGTGAATATTTGCGTTTATTATGCAGTGATACCAAGAAAAAAGAGAAAAAAGATGATAAAATAAAATTATGGAGGAAAACCAATAATTGGGTTCGACAAGGGTGTAAACTGGAAAAAACCAATTTGGTATTACTGGAATTCAGGTGGCAGGTATGATAGATTATTTAGGTGTATCAAAAAAGTAAGTGCAGGGCAGTAGATTTCGAGTATGAATATGTAAAAAATAAAAAAAATTTGGTTATTGTGTGGCATAGTTTAGTAGGTAGAGCGGGGCCCTCTCCAAGTTCTATGAGTTACTAGTGCGATTGTCCGTTATTGAGGGATCTCCCGTTCAATTCCAGCAAACCGACTAAGTATGATTTTACTTAGATAAAGCATGTCTCATAATAATCAGTATATCACATCACATGATGATCAGTAGATCATGTCTCATGATGATCAGTATATCATCATCTCATGATATCATCATAATCATTTTTTTTTTTATTATATTTATAATATGCAGTCACGGGATACCAGTAATCGGACATAGGGATCCTAATTTTCTGCTGCGACAAGCCCCAAATTCTGCCTGCTCTACACTTCGAATTATGCGAATTATACGATAAATTTTTTAAAATTATGCTACAGATTATGCGGATCAGATAGAAATATGCGAAATTTATCGTTATAAATTTTTATCGTTATCGTTATTGTAAGTACTGAACCCCCATCAGTAACTTACCAATAAAACCACAAAATCTTCGTTTTGCATAACCCGCCGACCTTTTTTTAAAATTTCAATCATGCCAATTATTCCATTAATTTTTCTCCGGTGTCACCCGATGGTGACCTTAATTTTCTGGAATTACCCGATAGAACCGAAAAAAAAATCTAAAATTTTCTGGGCGTGAACATGAGCATATTAATTTACAGTAGATTAAAAAAAAATCCGACCAGCCAACTGAAATTTTGGAACATCATGTTATGCAAAACGAAAAATTAACTTTGTGTCCTAATATATGTTTCTTATTAAATTTTTATACTACTTTAACGATATGTTTTATTACTTAACATTCTGAAATTTCAAATTTGATAATTTATGAAATTTATGTTTAGTACAATCAAATGCTGCGTCCAATAGGAACCCGATATTACTCGATCTTTAATTCCAGCCATTTATGCGCTTTATTAATTATGCGAAATTCATCTTGATATGCGAATATCGCAGTCGCATATGCTTCTGCGGTAAAATCGGACATGATCGTAATACATAATAAAGGCAATGATCTTTACGAAATTTGCGCGAAGCTTTATTAATTAAAGTCGAACAGTATACGGAAGACCCAAAGAAGCCAAGGTTAAACAAATTACAATACGTATCAGGTACTGGTACCTACTGTACCTTATAGTGTTACTACTGTAAGAAAATTTATTATGCGACATATCTGATATACTTTAAGATACGCCGAACCTGAAGTTGGAAGCAGTTCTAATAATTTCAAGTAGGCGTAGGCTTTTATTGATTTTAAATCATGGGTATTAATTTGCTCATTTCATTGTAACTTAATTATACAGGTCTCTTCGGATCTTGAATATAATGAACTTAGATTAAAGGAGGAAATGACATTAACGAATATACTCTACGAGAACGTCACATTGACCTCTTTGAATCTTGAATAGAATATTTCTTTGAAATCAAAGAAGGAATTGCATTAGTTGATGCACTTCACAAAAAACATCACGCCGATTTCTTTGGATTAGAAGGAAAAGCATTATCAGATGTACTTTGCAAGGATGCCAAACTTGAGATGCATTTCGCAAGAACATCGTTGAATCAGGGAAAAGAAAACATCGTCAAGGGTGTCAATTAGAGCTGCAGACATTAGAATATCAATGAACATATACTATGACGTATGACGTGACGTATGTGACGTGACATTTAATATGATTATATATAAATTTTATATGACGTGAAGAGTGACGTACTACCTTGGACCTTCTAAATGTCTGCAGCTCTAGTGTCAATCCAAATTGATTGGACCAAATCTTACATATGAAAAGATCTGTTTAGTAGAAGCTTTTTTATTTCGTATTTTTCAAATTTTCTATTGTTTTTTTTTTTGATTTTATAAGAACATTATAATTACGCTAGCAATGTCTACCTTAGACAATTTTCGTGGTGAATAAACGATTAGAAAAAAAATGTGTCGAATGTTCGCAGAAATGTCAAGTTATAGCTATAAATGTGATAATATTTTTAAAACGCAATGATAGAAATGTAAAAAAAAAAAAAAAAGACTGAATCAGAAACGATTGAATGAAAAAAACGATTGAATGAATTAAATGTATAAACGAATAGGCTGACATTTTTATGCTAACGCTAATGACTAAAGCACAAAGCAATATTTAGATTTCATTTGCCAAAATAGGTATCGAATTAGTTAGACCAAGATATTCAAAATCGCATATCGATCATAAAGGTGCAGACAACCTATTTTAAAAACCAAACCAAAGGTAATTAAATCGTAATATGTCACCTCTAATCGATCATTTATATTTCTATTATGCGTGATAGAATTCACATCGTATCGTGATAATAACGTCATAATATAATTATTGTTGGGGCTGATGCTGAAAATGGATTATGCTGAAAATTTTTCACATTTTATTATGAAAATTGTAAAATTTTTTAGGGCCTTTTTTGTGGTCTTTTTTTTTATAGTTAGGTTAGGGTTAGGGTGTAGTTTTATTAATAAAAGAGTATATGTGGGTTTTAGTAGGTATTATAGGTTTAAATAGAGGCCTCAAATTTTCAGCATAATCCATTTCCCCCACAATTATTTTTAAACGGAGGTTTCTAATCGGGAAAGATCTTGTCGGAAAAAGATCGGAAACATGTCATGTCGGAAAAATATTCTTTCTGAAATATGTCATGTTAGTAAAATGTCTTTTCAGATAAAATTTGGCATAGATCAGCATTACGTCTTTACAAAGAAAGTTATAGAGCCATTTTTCATTTAATTAAAACTCTATATTTTTTTTCTTAATTACCATCTACATATCTAAAAATCTTCATTAATAAATTTTATTATAACCACATATATTTTTGATTTACATAGTGCGCCGCACACCCAATTAGTCGTGTCGAATGTTCACAGAAATGTCAAGTTGTAGTTATAGCTATAAATGTGATAATATTTTTAAAACGCAACGATAGAATGTAAAAAAAACGACTGAATGAAGAAAAACGATTGAATGAAAAAAAAAACGATTGAATGTATAAACGAATAGGCTGACATCTTTATGCTAACGTTATGACTAAAGCACGAAGCAAGATTTAGGTTTCATCCGCCAAAAAAGGTATTGGTATATATATAATCATGGGAATTAAGAAATCCATCTGAATTTTGATTTACTAAGAAACGCTTATCCTGGTTTAGATCTTCGGACTCTTTCAACACTTAATGCGATGCCAGTACATTTGTTAATAAAAATAACAAATAATGATATTTTCATGTTGATAAATGAACATAGAATCTTAATGTTTCGTAAGAATCTGAAATATTTCGTTCAGAAGAAATTATTTCACAATGGCGAAATATTTTATACTTTAAAAAGTGCAAATTTTCTATATACATAAGTTAACCGGAATTATTTCGTTCCGGAAAAAATTAATTTTCTTCTTGGCGAAATATTTCNCACCTTATCTTTAATGGGTAGATTCGAAAGATTATCAAATTTACTGTTTTTAAAATAAAATCAAAGATCATCATACGGATTTCAAAAAAAAAAAACAAGGACATAAATTTTGATCGAGTAATGCTTTTTAACAATAAGCTAACACATCCCGCACTATAAGGTAAGAATAATGCTCACATTTTCCTTTAATTATTATCTTTCTCATAACAGTTTAATATAAACTTTATCATCGATACTTATTATTACTGTAATAGAAAAAGACAATTTTTTTGAACTTTATAAATGGCAATTGCTCAGCCTTAAAGTGGAATTTTCAATCGCATTGAATGTAATTAAAGATATTCAATTTAATATAAGCACTTATTTTCCAAAAAAATTTCTTTGAACATAAATTCTGTTATCATTCAAGCTTATTTAGAATTTCACTCTGAATCAACGTACAACATATGTATTTTTATTTATGATAGTTTAAAGTATGTATACATATATTATAATTACTGATATTAACTATTTATAACTATTTTATTTACCGATAAATGCTATCTAATAAACAAGATTGGCAAATCAATATCTATCTAGTCGTTATTAGTGAATTAATCTGAACACATGTTCCGTAAATTATGTCATCAATGCAAATGCAGCAATGCGGGTTACGGTATTTGCAGCATTCAGATGTTATGCCATTAACTCTACATAAGCCACAATGCCGCGATTTTTTTAGGAAAACTAATGTAAGTGATAAATAATATAATATTAATATAGATACAGTAAAAAGAAAAAAATGTAAAGATAAACAATACAGTCATCCCTCCACAAGTCATGCAGTTGGGTAATGTTCAATCCGAACTTCAATACATTTTAGGAGCAAGATTAAATAATGTGAATATTTTGATATAAAAAAAAAGAAAAATCTAGTGCATTATGGTTATAATTATATCCAAAACGATCAGATATTGATTCCTTTTTGCTTTTCATTCTTAGTTTTTGCAATGCCAACTGATCTTCGCTTAGTTACAATCCGAAATGATCACTTTAGGAGTTTTACTTTTATTATTTACTAGGCTATATAGGACTTTAAACATATTGCATATCGTTGGGCGGTTGTTTGGTGCATAATTAAGTGCTAAATAAGATAAAATATCAATCAAAATACATAATAATATTTTTTAAAAAGATAATTTATTATTTACCTTTTGTACTGATCTCTATATATTCCTCTGGCATAGTATTATCAAAATTCCATTGGTGGTCTTGATTAATGATTTTATCTTTTATAAGGTGAATATCATAATCTTCAAATGGAGTTTTTTCATTTGCAAGCTCCCAAAGAACCGCACCAAAGCTAAATTATGTAAAAAAAATAATAATTTACATAAGAAATCCAATTTAAATACTGTCAGAACCCTTTATCAACAATAATTATATTATTTTTAAAGTTATATATTTAAAATTTAGCGAGTAACAAATTCCTGAAGTTCACAAAAATGAATAATCCATTAGTTAATTTGGGAACTTAAGACCCAATTCTACAAATCTGCTGTAACTAATAATATATAGTGGTTCGAAATTGAAACAGATAACACCAGCCATTGACTGTTTCGCATTCAATTAATGTATCAACAAAAAAGTTGACAACAAGGTCTAATTTTATAATCTTACCTATAAACTTCACATTTGAAATCATATTTTGGTTCATATTTTTCGGGTGGATATAATGAATGTGTATGAGTATTATGAGTATAAGTATTATGTATAAGTATTTCGTTTTAATATTTCTGGTGCTATATATCTGATTCCGGGTCCAACACCGATATTTTTTGTTTCATCTGTCATTAATTGACTATGAAAAAAATTTGTAATTTTAGCCTTAAGATTATTTGTACTACCAGTTATCAAGATATTTTCGGGCTTAATATCACGATGTAAAAAGTTTAATGCATTTAGAAACACCAATCCATTGCATATGTCAAATGCAAAGTTTAACTTAATCAAAGGATTCAAAGGTTTATGCTTTACATAATAATCCTTTAAATTGACCATTCGATGATCACATATCTTGAGTTAGGAGATGATGTGTCTTGTATGATTCCATAAAATTTGGCTATGTTTATTAAACCTCTTGAAGCTTTTAAAAGTGCTACTGCCTGAACAAATATATCATTCTTTTCATCTTGATCATCTTGATGAAACTGTTTTATGATTGTGATGCTACCATCGTCTGCCTTTTGAATGTTTTCATCTTTAAATTCATTTATAGACTTCATTGATTGGTCATAAAATAAATTATCATTGGTAGAGGAATTCTTAATACTGTTATTTATTTGATCAATAAATCCAAACATGAAATCAACTTCATCAAAGTTGCATTGAAGTGCCTCGATAAACTAAAGAACGTAAATTACATTTCTAAATAAAAATTGTAGCTCTAGATCAAAAAAAAAAAACCTTAATTGTCTCTTCAATATCATCATCAACTTCACTGATGATATCGGAAACTTTATTGATTCGAGACTCGAAATTGAGAGACGATATAGATTCATTAAATTCTGTTAGTAATTTAATATATTCATTTTTTAATAGATTAAATGAAATTGTTGAACTAATAACACGGACAAAAGGTTTTAATCCCCGATTTGAGAAATATTTTCAATAAATTCTTGATGCTCTCTATATTTCGTAGAAAAGTTTGAAAAGATACATAATTCTCTAATGTTATGAATGGATCATCAGCACTATCCAATTGATTTTCAAACGTACAAATATTGTGTTCAGCATCAATAGCATTGACCTAATCTTTTGTTATAAAGTTGCATATTAAGTGGTATCCAAGATCTTTTTAATTGATGAACTTTTTCAAATAATGGTAAAACGTATCTAAAGTAATAGACTGTTTTAAATCTGCAGTAAAGATCGAATGTAATTGCATTTGCGCAGTATAATTTGGTGGATTTTTTGGAATTGTACTGGGATTCTACAATAAATTAAATTGAAGAACAGATTAGGAAATTTTAAACAATTATATCAGCTAGTTGTTATGCCATTATTGCATTACAAACTTGTTAACGAAATATTTTTTTCTGTACAGGTCGGCCCTTCTTCTTTCTCAAGACACTCAAGATCTCTTAAGATGTCAGAAATTTAGGTCTTAAAATGAAGGGTCCGGATTCCAACATTTTTCGTAAATATCTATATATTTCACAGGCATTCCTACCTACCTTCCGCTCTTCTCTTAGACCAAAATAAAGTCATGCAGCAAATATATAGTCGTGCTTATTGTTTTCAAATGGTGGACAACAAGTGTATATTTCCCACATAAGCACTCCAAAACTATAAATATCAGAAGCCTTCTTATGATGACGATTAGATTAAATAAATTGTTATTTTAGTTTATATTTATTTACTAATCTTATTTTTTTTATAAGAAAAAAACAAACTTACATTAATATTAGCACAATCAGTTTCATTTGGACATTTTTGATAACGACTTGATCATCAGCTACAAGCATATTTAGAGCAGATTCCATTTTTTTCACTTTTCTAACATGTAGTAAGTGGAATTCCATTTATGTATTTAGTTTAGGTACTAGATAACTGATACCTTTCAATTCACATAATTTTTTTAGATTATTAATTGTAGGTTGTAATGCTTTGATGTAAGACATTAATGATCGCACTTTAGTAACCGACTCATTGATTAAATTAATTCCTTGACCAACTGCCAAGTTCAACACATAGGCTGCACACTGATAGTATGAAAAAATGAAGTTATCATAACTTTCTTCAAGCTCATTTGCTACAAGTGCACCATACAAAATTATTGATGATGCATTATTTGTAGTTAGAGCCAAGGTTTTCTCAGATATATAATGTTCATCCAAGATACTCATTATTGTAGTAGCAATATTAGTTCCCGTATGTCATTCTTTCATTTGGATGATATCAAGAAGAAAACACCTCAATTTTCAATTTGAATCAACATAATGAATTGTAAGGCTAATTAATGATGTGCCATTTAATGCAGTCCATAGATCAGAAGTAAATGACACTTTTCCTGGAATTTCATGCAATGCTGTTTTAATTTATTCCCTTTTATTTTGAAATAATTCTGTTATATGATCTTTTATTGTATTTATATTAGAAAATTGGTACTGCGAGTCAAATTTTGAAATCATTTCTCTCCATTCTTCATATTTAATAACACAAAATGGTTGAATGTTGCAAATGATCTATCTTATGACCAAATTGTTTTGTTCTTCCTGTTTTTCCTTCATATAAGAGTTTGTGTTTAAGGGCTTTTGTCCTTTTTTTAGTGCTACTATACTGTGCATATTTAAATGACGCCTTAATGTTGAAGTTGAACTTGTTTTTAAAAATAGTGTTTTGCATACTTTGCAAACAGGAAAACCAGGATGTTCTTTTGTCTCTTCATCAAAGTATTGCCACACTATTGAATCACGTTTTTCATATTTTTTTTTAGTTAAACCAGAACTATAAGAAGTTTGCACTTTATCTTGTTTTTTTTTTTAATGCTAAGGTAAGGTCATGCCTCTGAACTTTATTGAGTGTATACTAATCGTTACAATATATTGCTTACAATTATTATACTATCTACTAAGTACCGAGACTTGGACTAATTTATCCATAACCTAAACCTACCAGAGCCTACCATACTTCCATTTATATAGCCAGTCTGGTTTTGGATGTCCCTTTTCCCCAACCAACCATTGGTATTTACATGTCCACCACTTTACTCACATTTCCTAATATCATTACTTCCAATTTGGTATATAGTATTCCAGGTAGGTGCTTTCTGCTTCCAAATTGGTATACCCAGTTCCTTACTAGCATACTCAGGAGTTTGTATTTCAAGTCATGCAGCTGCCTCTATCACATTGGGTAAGTATCTCAAGCCTGCATACTGCTGCAACTAGCCGATTTTCCTGTGACTTGGAGACCCAGGATTTAATGTTCCGAATTCAGAAATGTGCGAATGACTGTACTCCCCACTATGATAACGAGTATCCAGGCATGTTTCGCTAAAGCTTCCAGTCCCTAATGTAGTTGAATAGCATCATGAGGTTCGGCCAACCCGATCTACCACTACATGCACTTGTACCAGCTATACCTGTTACTAGTGGTCCCAGATCCTCTTAACATCCTAAGACTCCCATATGGGTGCACCCAGAGCTCTGTTGGGCTTTGACACATACACGCCTCCATGCTTCTACTTCTTGTTGGTCAGTCAGTCCATCTGCCCTTGCAGGGTTCATTCCGATCCCCAGTAACACCTCCAACTTTATACTGATCCCTCCCAAACTACCAAGCCAGTTGGGCCGGAAGGATTGGTCTGCCTGGCTTTATGTGTCAATAGACTCCCTTTCTTTGGTACCCACTTCCGAAACATAGGTCCTTTTCCTCTGGTATGACTCTGGCAGCCAGGTTGGTGTCCCCCCTTGCCATAGGGTATGTTTCGTTCAGTTCTCAAGTCTCCAGTTGAGAGGGCTTCTGTAGCACCATAGGAGGATCTTCCTAACCTTCCTACTCAGGGCTTGCCAAATGGGTTTCAATTGTTCTGGTCCTTTGGATTTGTCTGTGTAACTTATACAACTGCGCTGATGCTCCCATTCAAGATGGTGGTACCAAGGTTACAGGTAATATACCCAACCGATCGATGAACAAATGTTATCATAACATAGAGCTATTTTCCAATTTGTCTCCAGTGGGATTTGAACTCTAAACCTGTCACTTGGGGGTGACAACCAGACAGCTTCTCTATATTGCCACACTCTACTTTATCTTGTTCATTTGTTCATTTAGATCATTATCTTTATCATTAGAAATAACTAGATTAAAATCATGATATTTATCGTCTTGAGAGCTCATATTTTCAAAATATGAAGTAATAAATATGCACAGAAATAATATAATAAAAATGCAAAAAGTGAATAAAAATAAATTAGGAAAATCAATCTTGGATAAGTAAAATTAATTATTAATATTTTTATTTGTTTTATATTTATTTGCAAAATTGAGATTTAAAAATTTTATTAAAGTAAAACTTCAGATTTTTTATATATTTCCTTCATACAATTTCCGCAATGCACAATTTTACTCTTTTATGGAATCATCCTACTTGCACCAACATATCCAAATACAATTACTACCAAAGTTTACATAAAATTACACTAATAATTTTTTTTTTACATTTTTATTAGCTTCAACATATGCATCATAAATTATACAAATATCTTGTCTTTATATTATATATAAAATGAAACAGCTTATACAAAAATATAACTACAAATAAATCGAGGCAAAGTATAAGTAAATAACTAAATAAAGAATATATGATGAAAAGTAGATAAAATAAGTAATAAATATAACAGATCATAATGAAATCCAAATTAAAATGAAATAATAGTATAAAATCTCGAAAACCAAATTTTTTTGGAGTATATTTTTTAGGATTAGGGGTTTAAGGTTAGGGTTAGTTTTAAAAAAAATTATAATAAACAAGTATTAATAGGTTTTAGAAGGCTAGCAGATTAAGTAAATTTTATTTTAAATTAGATCAACAATAAATAATACAAAGCATGTAAATAAATAAATAATATACAAATAAATAAAGGTAATTGCATTAATGTAACAATAATAAAAAGATGTAATTTATTAGTTAATTGGAATACCACATTAAATTGTAAGTATTTATATATTTAAATAAATTAAATAATTTTAACATTAAATTAGGATGCATCATTTTGATCCAGTCTGGTCCTAGTCCTAGTGAGACCGTTACCAATAAAATCGTCAGTCCTAGTCTGGTCTGTCCTTGGTCCTCAAACAGTTCTTTTAATAATTTATTGTCAAAATGATGTAATTACTATTGTTAGATATAAACAAATATTAGATGATCTGTGTTATACCTAATTAAACAATTTGATTGGGTAATACAAAAATCACTGTTTGTTTACAGGAAGCAGTCCAGGACCAGTCCTTTTAATAGTCCTACGGTCCTAATTGGTCCTGGTCTGAAACCGGTTCAGACCAGTCTTTTCAGAACCAAGTGCATCAGTAGTGCATCTCTAGAAAAAATATTGTAATGGATAAGGGTATTGTGGTGAAATTTGCAATAACTCATGACCTATTAGCCCAATCTAACCAATTTTTATACCATTTGAATCATCTTATTAAGATAATTCAGATAGCATAAAAATTATTTGATTTTGACTACTTGGTTACAAGATATTGGTATTAGAATAGTGTCCAAATATAATATATTAGTTTTTTTAAAAAATTTGATTTAAATATTCAAGCACCAATATCTTATGACCCAATAATCAAAATCAAGCAATTTTTGTACCATCCGAATTATCTCAATAAGATTATTCAAATGGTATAAAAATCATTTAATTTGGGCTAATAAGTTATGAGTTATAGCAGATCTGCACAATATCTATATTTATTACAATATCCATAGTTACCTTATATGTAGCCAATAAATTATAATATACTATATATTAGTTGTTAAATAAGGACCCCAAAATATACATAGATAGGTCAGGTTAATTATAGAATTACTAAAAAAGGAAAGATCTGCAGAAAAAACTTCAAAAATAAGCAAAAAAATTACTATAAATGGGGGTAGGCTAAAGCCAGGTACATCATGAAATTACCCGATATATAACCTGGATCAGTCCGAACAAAACAAAGTGAGATGGCAAAGACAAAAACATGAAATATATAAAAAATGGCTATCCAAACCGTCTTGTTTGACTAAGTAAAAGTATCGGAAATGCGATTTTACTATATAAAAACTACCTTCTAATCTAACCCTAACCCAACCCTAACCTTAACCCTAGAAAAATCAGAAAATCAGGTAATTTCGTGATGTACAGTACAGTACTGTACCTGGCTTTAGCCATCCCCTATAAATGGAAAAGATCTGTATAAAAAACCTCAAAAATAAGCAAACTCATACTTGACCTATCTATGTATATTTCGGGGTCCTGTTAAATACATAGCAGACAATAATATGTTTTATACTAAATTATAACAATCATATAATAAATAAACTTATATTAACTATAATATAATATAATTATACTTTTAGCATAATATAATAATAGGCCTGTATTAAACTATTATTTATAATATAATAAAGGGTTAAAATATCAACTGAGAACTTGAATTAAGTTGTATTATGCAAAATATACAACAGAGAGAACTTTTGTTTCTGATGATTTTTAGAATCAATATTATACAAGTATTTATATATCATAGTACTATTAAACAGAATTTTTGGGTTTAAGCAAACTTAAAAAAAAAAATAATAATTAATATAGCACTTATTAACAAAAGAACTTTTTAGCAAGCATCTCTTTGTTGAATCACAATGAATTATACTAAATTACGCAATAAAAGATAATATATTAAGAGTTAAAGTATTGTCTAACATATAACAAAAAGAAATAAAAATATATTGTATTGCTTAATTTATAAATATTTAATATTATTTTTTTGGTTTTTCATCTTTTTTCTTTTGTTATCCAAATAATTAACTTGTTTTTTTATTTATAATTTTATATAAACAGTTTTTGAAAGTTATATGTATTCTCTATAAGATGTTTGATTTATTTTATATATATAATAGTATAGTTTTGTTAATTAAATAAAGTATAAAAATGGGAATAAAGAGTATATAACTTGGTATAGTCAAACTTCTATAAATGCAACTCATAAAGACAAGCCTACAATATGCATTTAGAGAGGTTTGCATTTAGAGATAGCCAATTAAATTGCAGCTTTAAAAATTAGATCATCAAGTTTGTATAACTTCTGCCAAAAACTATATAACCTGCTTCAAATACTGAAATTTGATTGTCTACATGCATTTAGAGCAGTTAGTGTAATATAAAATATTATTTAAGAGAGCATGCATTAACAAAATATAGAACATGCATTTAGTACTAATAACATCTTTGGAAAAGAAAAAACATGCATTTATAGAGATTGCATTTATGAAGATCTAACTATATAAATAACTTTTTAATAAAACTCGTGTTTATAAGCTATATTTTAATCTAGGTAAATAGTTTTATTTATTTACAATGCGAGCTAATTTACTTCAAAGTTACAAAATTGTAATATGTTTAATGATTATCTATTTGTTTTCATTGAAAGTATATTATATGAATAAAAAACTGTTTTATAATTGGTCAAATACCTTATGATTATCCTTCCTGCTAGATATACATGTGCATTATTTTAAACATCTAGTTCAAAAAACCAACCTGTATTTGCATTTCTGAATAATACTATATTTATGAATTTGATTGGTTCTAGTGCATTTTTTATAGTCATATTTGCCTTGCAGCTTGCATATTACTTAACATACCAAATAATATATGAATAGACAGCAATAAATGCCTATATTCAATAATCCTATTTAATTTCTTTCAGTAGATAAGAACTTAAAATAAGAATTTTTTTGTACTTTGTTAAGTAAACAGAGATGATCTTGTTAACCAAAACCATAATTTTTTTTAGTGTTTAGTTGCTAGAAAGAAAAAGTGGCAATTAACAAATATATATATATTCACAAATTTGGTCAACATATATGCTAAATCAGGTTAAGTTATTGTAAAGAAGGAAAATAGTAAAATGCAAATAGCCCACTAGCAGCTAAGAAAATTATACTTTTTTATAATTACTTTTCTAAACTTGCTAATCTTAGTCTTGATACTTGTTCAATTTGTTTAATATATTATAATCAAATTATTATTAATAATTAGCTTTATGAATATCTCATAGATTCTACTTAAAAAAATTAAATTTCTTGCTCTATTGCTAATAAAGTAGATTCATCTCAACTAGAAAATTAGCAAAAGTTGCAAATAATTATAGAACTAAATGATTAAATTAAGCAAATTCAGCAATATATAAATAAACAAATAAGTAAAATAGAATATTTAAAAAATAATTTACAAAGAGTTTATAATAATATGGCTAAAATTCTGATCTGCAAAATGAGTATATCAAAGAACTTATTCAACAATGGAGCTCAAGGTTTTCAGCTCAACAAAAAGGATTGATATAGCTATTGAAATAGCTAAAGCAGATCAGTATAATACTATAATACTAAACATATAGGGGCTGTCAATAGAAATGGAACAAATTTATTAGATAATTTGTTTCATTTCTATTAATATCCCCTATGTGTTTATTTATTTTATTGTTATTAAATTAAAAATGGATTAGTATATACTATTATGAGTATTCAGGCACTTTTAATCAAACTTTAATATTACAATTCTTGTTTAAAAGGTTCAAAATTATATTTTTATCTTAATTATTAAAATTGATTGAACATTGATAGACCTGCAGGTCGATAGCATAGCAGTTATGCTCTCAGGTCTCCAATTGAAGTTTGCCGGTTCAATACCGCTTGGTGGTAAAAATTTGAATTTGATAGTCAGAACCTGATTAGGAATAACCGAAGTCATACAAGATGTAAGGTTAGTCCAATGAGACACGAACTTGATGGCGGCGTTTCCATGTAATGAATACGTACCCACAGGAAACAGGACTGAGATGGCTCGGCCGGTCCTGTAGGAAGTATAAATAATGTGGTGCAGACCCACATTTGGGTGACGAAAGGCAAGCCAGATGAAGCCTTCATCACAGTGACATTCCGAGTGGCCAAAGCTCCGTCGACGGAGGTCTTCTGGGCGGTGTAAGGCAAGCCGGTTGGGTTTACCGGAGATGGGTTAAGTGGAGGTTGCTCATATGGAGGTTTACAGAGAAGAGTGCTGGGTCATAAGATTAAAAAAAAAAAATAATTGAACATTGATATTTCAATTTAAGAGATTTTGCTCAAATACTTATAATATTACAGATTGATTCAAATATAAATAACTTATTTTAGAATATAAAAAGTCCTATTTCGATTTTAAAATTTTGAAATCAGAAAATCAGAAAATAAAATTGGAGTTATCCAGAGATAAAATAGTAATTTTTTTATTTTTTTATTTTTTTTTTTATAAGTGAGATTTTGTCTCAGATTATTTATTGTTATAATATAATTAATCTTGTAAAACAAGATATTTTACATTAATTTTACTAAACTAAGATTTAGGCTACTTTACCTACAATCCAGACTTAGCTAAGAGCAGCAATTGCTGCATCTTAGTCTATGAAAAGAAGGTGTGTAATATTATGACAGACAATTTTCTGCTCTTAGCTAAAACAAATCAAAGACCAAGCTTATGCTATAAAAATTTCTATATCTATTTACAAAGAGCTATTTTATACTATTTTATAAAAACAAAACACAGAGTAAAAAACTATTAAAAGTGAAGTAATTTAGTATTTGTGAGTAAGTTGGTATGTTATTGGGTTGTAGAGATTGAATGGCGTTAATCAGAATAAATAGTTAATAGGCAGTTTGGTCACGTGTTTATGTTGGTTTGTTATGAGGATCAGTTTAGTAATGTGTATTGTTTGTTGTGTTAATGTTGTAGATCAGTATATCAATTTGGTAACGAGGGTTGTTGATTTGGTAACGTGATTTTTTGTTGTGTTGTATTGTAGATCATTCTGTTTATATGAATTTGGTAACGTGTTGTGTTTGTGGTGTTAATTGGGTAGCGTATTATTGTTGTTTTATTGATTTGTTGAAGATTATTCCATTTTTGTAGATGATGGGTGAGCTAGAATGCCTACTTTTTGAGTAAATTTTTGTATTGTTTTATAAAAGAGCATGGGTATTTAGCATTTGGGTCGTAGCAGCAGTGACTACAAAATTGTGATATAGTGTATATGGTTGTAACTCTAATAATAGAATATAGTTGTATAATTGTATAATAAAGTGTACTTGCAGTATGAGATTTAAGTAAAATTGTTTGACGAACTAGTTTCTTTGCCGAAACAAAGCTACTAGTTGTAAAAGTAATATTCAACAAAGTTAATGCAGATTTAGGAGAAGTGAGTAACTAGCTTATAAGGAGTAACAATAGTTGAAAAATGTTTGTGTACAATATAACTGTATGTTTTTTCTTATTTAAGCCACTGAAAAATAGTTGTGGGTAAAAAAAAAAAATAAAATAGAGATCAGCAGAAAGAGTTAATCTACTTTAATCATAATCTTTCTTATTGATAATGTATTGTATTATATGATACTATTATAATAATAATTAATAAAAAACTACAAGCTATTGTATAAATTTTTTTAATGAATAGTAAGATATCGATCTAATTCAATTATTTGCAATAGCACCAACAGCTTATTGATTTCTTTACAAAAAAATTACCATATATCGCCAAATACAAGATTCAGATCTACTAATTTTAAAACCCTTAATAGACCTGATATAGTATATGCCCAAGAGTTTATATTGTATACTATATTTTGCCATAGAGAGAATTTTACAATCTACACAAGTTTTTTTAATTATACTTTGGGTATACTGTATAGAGGAGGGTATACTATATAAAAACTTGGTAAAGGTCATATTATGAAAACAATATGTTTTTTATTTGTTACATACATAAAACTATGGAGTATTCAGTATACTATATAAATCAAAAGTATATATGGTCATATAATAAATTTATTTATGAAGATTTTCTGACAAGTGATAATTTTACAACAATAATTATAAAATTTAAATAGATGCATAACCCTAGTGGTTTGATAGCAATGGTCAAAATTTTGCAAAGACCAGTATTTCATCTTTACAAATACTACTTCACTTTAACTCTTTTACAACTCACAAAATATATAAACAATATGGATCTCAACTTTATAATATTATATGTTAGCCTATATTATAGTTTTTTTTAGTTGAATTTGTGAAGAATAAGCTTTTACAAATAAAATAGCTATAGGTTAAATTTAAACATTTAAACATATCTCTCATTTAACTTCCAAATTACTTTGAAAACTTATAGATTAAAAGGTGCTCTATCAATTTTTTTTGGTACCGAGTTTTGCCAATTCATATTTGTGGCTGCCATATTTGATAAAAGAGTATGTGACCAAATGATGCTTGAATACAATTTTTATTTCATAGCAAATAAAAATTGTAAAATAATACTTTAAACTATTGTGTGCAAGTACAAAAGTATAAGAATCTCTGGAATATCTAGAATATTTGGATCAATAGCTTTATTATTAAAAAAGGGGATTCGTTAAAGCCAGGTGCTATCATGTGACTGATAGCCAATCAAATTGTAAATTAAATCATCACAGATCAGCCCAATGAGACAAAAACACAAAATAAAATAAAAAAAAATACCAAAAATACAAGAAACAAGTATTTAAACCTGACTTGGAGCATTAATAAAAAATGTCAAGAAAGCAATTTTATTTATAAAATATTCTAATCCAAACTCCTAACTACCCTTTACTCTAATTTTAATTAAATAATAAAAAGCATATAAAAGGCATCTGGCTTTAATAGTCCCCAAAAAAGAAGCAATTAGCATTGTCCATTTTTGGTAAATTAGTAGACTGTATTTGAAATTAGACACAGATTAGCATAGTGATTATTTTTTTACAAATTTAATTGGTCAGTGCAAAAAGATAGATACCTCAATATTTTAATTAAAAAGTACTACTAATAAAAGTTTTTAAATTATTAATAATATAATTAAAAATTTTTTACAATTGAATAACTATAGTATAAACTATATAAACTATTATTTTTTTATTAATTATATTATTTTATATTTCTTTTATATAAAAATAGATGAAAGATACCGGTAACTTTTTAGATAAAAAAATTACAAAAAATATTTTCTTAAAAAAAATAGATTTTAATTAATATCTTAATAAATTTGAAAGTTTAAAGCTTGCTACTATGCAAGTAACTAGCTATAGATTCAATAAAACAATATTTAAATTTCATAAAAAAATAATTACTAGATAAAAAGTTATTAAATATTAAAGTTAATGTATTTGTATTAAAAATTATTAATTTACTATATGTACTATAGGACTCTGAACATCTCTCATATAGTCATAACTGGGAATTTTGGTCAATTTTAACCTAATTTGCTAAAAATAACAAAACTACATTTGTTTAAAAACTTCTGATCTAGTGATCAGAATTCAATGAACTTTTTTTTAGATGCTCATCCCTAAGAGCTTTATTTTAAAAAAGTTTATCCAAATTGGACTACTAAATGCCAAGATAATTGCCAAAAACCATTTTTTTGCTTTTCAAATTTTTGACCTCTGTACTAGATGTCTGGGGTCCTTGTAATATATGCAACAAACCCTGTGATATGCTAATTCATCGCACACAATATATAAACATAGTTTGCAAATCCTTGTAACAAATGTTCTATATAAAAAAATTTAAATTAATATAAGGTTAGGGTAAGAGTAAGGGTTAGTGTTAGAAGTTAGAATAAATAATAGTATATACCAAAATTTTGCAAGAAATTTTTTTTGTTAGAGCGTGAAAGGTAATTAATTGGTGATCCGCGAGTCAACCAGAGAGTGGTCATAGTGAAACGTGATGCAGATTACTTATAGAAATTAGGGTTTTGTGAATGTGGAGTGCACACATCTAAAACTTTTTTTTATACTAAGTTAATCACTCTTCTGACTTAAGAGACTTTTGTAGAGCTCGTCAAGACGCATTTAATGGTGGGTAGACGTCAAAATCGGCCTGGTGGGTGCTGAGATATCTTTAAAAAACGTTTCTTTTACTATGTAAATTTTTTTGCAAACAATAGTATTGTTTGTAAAGAAATTTACATAGTAAAAGAAAAGATAACTCAGCACCCACCAGGCCGATTTTGACGCTCTACCCACCATTAGATGCGTCTTGACGAGCTCTACAAAAGTCTCTTAAGTCAGAAGAGTGATTAACTTAGTATAAAAAAAGTTTTAGATGTGTGCACTCCACATTCACAAAACCCTAATTTCTATAAGTAATCCGCGTTATGTTTACTATGACCACTCTCTGGTTGACTCGCGGATCACCAATTAAGTAGATGAAATTTTTTGATATTACAAATTTTAGAAAAATTTCTTTATTTTGTTGCACAAAGAAAATTTGCATGTTATACCTGATCTTCAAATTTAATTGGTAGATCGTTGGGGTGTGATATACAAGCACATTGCAGCATGCAATACCTACATATAGGTGGATTTGATTCATATGATGATGGGTTGTTATATTGTACATTACTGATGTACAATATAACAACTCATCATCATATGAATCAAATCCGCCCATATGAATTAAGTCCTTTTTTATATTTTATACAGTATAAACAAATATTTAAATTTTAAAATAATCTTTTTTATTATCTAATAAAATAAAGTTAAATTAAAAACCTAAATTTTATACATAAAAATTTTTATTACTATATCACAATCAATTTATTATTTCTAAATATACTAAAATTTACTTAAAAAGTTATTGCTAAAAATTTTTTTATTTTTTATATAAAATAATTAAATAAATTATATTAAACATTTTCCTATCTACCAAAATAATTTTTTAAATTAAAAAAAAATTACATTTTATTACTAAAAAAAATTCTATAGTGCAGGAAACCTTAATTTACCAATATAATAGATGATTTTAAAATCTATTACCTTTTTAAAAAATAAAATTTTAAAAAACTAACTAGTAATTTTGTTCTTTAAGACAAGTTCTATAAAATTACTAGTTAGATTTTAAAACTATAATCTCTATAAGAAGTTAATAGTTTTAAAGTTAGATTATTTTTATATTAAAAATAAAAATTGAAACATATATGATTTTTAAATTTGACCAATCAAAAACTTTGATTTTTATTATAAAAAAATTTTTGACCAATCAAAATTCAAATTAAAATAATAAATTTTTTTATAAAAATTTTTAATTAGCAATTTGATTGGCTAATTAAGGTTACACTGCATATACAAAATTGAAACAATGTCTAGTTAAGCTTTCCTGCACCATATTAATTTTTATTTGAGGTATTAATCTTTTTGTACTGGCCTATAATATATTATATTTGTCGAACAGAGTATGAAATACATAGAACATAGAGTATGGTTTACAGGCAAGTTAAGTGATGTCTGCAATTCTGGGCATCTGATTGGATGGTCGTTCCTTGTGATTTTGTATGCCATGCATGCTGACATTCGTGCTCATAAATTACTGTTTATCGCAGTGGGAATTGATGTTTAAGGGATTTTATAATATTATGGTATGTGTTTACAGTATTGATTTTTTTTATGTGTACATTGACTTGACTGTTTATCATTGTGCTTTCTTGATTTAATATATTTACATATTAATATTGTAGCTTGTTTTTACTTGTTTTTCTGTTTGGATTATCAATCATGTATCAAGTCACTTAAAATTTTTTTATTTATATCGGCATCGATTTTTAAATTTCAAATTTAGTTCATAATTGTATTAATATAGGGGTTTGTTTGCTAATTATATAAAATTGTGCAGGTTATGTATTCGTTTTAACACTTTCAATTGTTGCATGCTCAGTTTATTATTTATTACGTTAACATTATTTTTTTTTTTTGTATTAAAGTTCCCGCTTTGGGTGAGAGTTTATTTAATCAAGCCTGTGGATCAAGGGCGCCTCTTTGGGCGCACCCACAATTGAGTTACATTGAATGAGAGTACAACTAGCCACACGTACAACTTTTGGTTGTCTAATTTAAGTAGTCCGCCCGAAGGTTCTACACTAGTTGCCATACCTACAACCCAACTAGGGGATTGCCTATTTAAACCCTCTGGTCCAACGCTTCGCATGTCAATCCTACTTGTGATCACCGGTATAGCCCTCCGATACATTAGTCAGTCGAAGACAGTCCCGGATGCTACCTACATCCCCTTAGGACTAATTTATCCTCGCGGGTAAACTTGGTAGAGCAGTCCCTGTCCCACACAGGTATTACCTACACTTCGGTAACTTACGCACTCACCGAGGCAAGCAACTTGCAGTCAGGGGTACCTAACCGCTACCATTACCTACTTCTGCCCTTGTAAGGTTCACACCGACCCCGGTACCCACCATTACTTTCCTACCGGTCCATCACAGGGTGCCCCAAACTTCCAAACCAGTTGGCCCGGAAGGGTTGATCTACCCAGCATTAGGTGCTACCATGGTTTTCCTTCCCCTGGTACCTAATTCCAGAACATAGGTCCTTTTCCTCCGGTACGACTCCGGCGGCCAGGTTGGTGGACCCTCTCCTCCGAAGGTCATGTCGTCCAGTTCTTCAGCTCCGGTTTCCGATATTCTGGTTCTGGTAGCACCGTCAAAGATCGTTGCTACCTCCTTACTCGGGACTTTCCAAATGGGTTTCCATTTCCCCGGTTCCTTGGATTTGTCTGTGTTACCGGACACAACTTCGCCCGAAAGCTTCCATTCGAAATGGTAACCAAGGACTACAGGTAATATACCCAACCGATCGACAGGAAATGGTTACCATAACACAAGTCTATTTTTCCAAAGCGTCGGCAGTGGGATTTGAACCCTAGACCTGCCACTTGGAGGGTGACAACTTACCAACTTCCCTAAGTCGCCACACCCTTACGTTAACATTATTAAATGTAATGAATTTAGATTTTAATTAGTAATCGGTGTGGTTTAGAGTTATAATCTTGTTATATATAACTCGGACTGAGGATGAAGAATGTGAAGAAAATTTACAGCCTAAAAACGAAAAAGGGGTATTGGAATAAACGCGAAGAAAAAATTGTCAAGAGAAAAAAATAAAATTAAACAGATACAAATAGAGTTTTGTATAATTTCATTATCTCTATTATATGTACTTTTAATAAAATAAGGTTTGAAGGTCGCTAGAGTTTAAAATCAGCAGACTTCAATTTCTCATACAAAGAGATATTTAGCTTGTTATATTTTTAATAAATGTAATAATTTATCAAAACCAACTATCGTATGATTAGAAATTTACTTGTAGCAATAAGTATCATTCCCACAATTTTTTATTTATGAGAACAGGCCTCGTTACTTGATGTTGTTTAAGCGAATCTCCAAATTTACAATGAATTTGAGTTACCTGTGCTTATTTCTGTGTATAGCCGATAACCAATTTAAAAATACAGAAATACATATTATTTGCAATCAACATCGTCAAGGTCCTCAAATATGTATCATCTTGTGTGATGGTGTGCGATGGACGAATGATTAAATCGAAAAAATAATTACTATCGTAAGGTTTCAAACTGTGATATCACGGATTATTGGGTGAACGGATCACAAGATCGAAGTGTGCATGTCAGTAATGATTACCTGCGTGCGAAAAATTGGAGTGTTCGGTCAACTATGCAAAACAAAATGCAGTACCATATAAGAATTAATTTTAAGGATTTTTTGGATCTTATGAGACGGGAGTTAATTTAATAGTAAAGAATGTCTTGTGTGTTTTCGGATGTCTAGAGCAAATAGCTATACTTTTCTCAATTATTTAGCGTAATCGATTTTCAAAGTCTTTATGACGAAGTTATGTTATAAAAGCTCATTACTCTTACCATTATACTCGGATTAATCTTATTCATCACTACAAAATAATTTATTGATGTTGCATTTGTTAATTGTCACCCTTTGACATCTCATTGCCCCCTTAAAAACTATTATTATTGTTCTCGCATTACATAACCTTAAAATTAATACCTTATCGACGCCCTCCCTACATTGTAACTTAATTGATTGCATAATTAATCAGACCAAATAAAGTGATATCCCGACTCGGTTCCAAGTAATTCGTGACCTTACGTAAGTTGCATATACTGTATTAAATTTATAAAAATAAAAATATGAAATTGACACTGAACATATACGCCTTAATCCGATTGCAAATCAAAGTCGACTACCATAAACAGCCAACTAGTATATCCGGATGATTACAATAATTAAATCACGTATATATAAACAAAATCTAATGGGCGTTTAGAAAAATTATGTTAGATAATTCTATCTGTACATAATATCCGGCATCATAACATACTGACTTCCCCGTTCCTGGTTTCGCACAACTACATTGCGCAGCTACTTATTTACTACATGTAGTAATATTTACTACATGTAGTAATCTTTACTACATGTAATAATTATTACTACAATTATGGTTTCAAAACGTCTTTGTAAAAATATATGTAGTAATTAGCTAATTACGGCGACATGCTTTAATATATAGTATATTTTATTGATTAATAACACACATATGGGCATTACAAAGTAGAGGTTAGACCCGGATGCAAAATTGTCACCCTGGTCACCCGTGTGATTTTAAATCAGGTGACCCGGGTGAAAACGGGTTGCATATAAGGGTCCTGGAGTTTGAGAGAAGTGAACCTTGGATTATTGGGTGAACAGATCACAAGATCAAAGTGTGATTAATACGCATGCCAGTAATGATTATTATGCGTGCGAAAAATTGGAGTGTTCGGTCAACTATGCAAAACAAAAACTATATGCGGTACTAATTTTTAGATCTTATGATCAGAATAGTAATCAGATGGCGACGAGGGTTATTTATATTTAATTAATAGTAAAGAATGTCTTGTGGGCTTCCGGATGTCTCAATTATTTTAGCGTAATCGATTTTTCAAAGCCTTTATGACGAAGTTATGTTATAAAACCTCATTACTCTTACCGTTATACTCGGATTAATTTTATTCATCACTACAAAAGATGTTGCATTTGTTAATTGTTACCCTTTAACATCTCATTATCCCCCTTGAAAACTATTATTGTTGTTGTCGCATTACATAACCTTAAAATTAATACCCTATCGATGCTCTCTCTACATTGTTTCGTAAACTAACTCTTAAATTGATTGCATAATTAATCAGACAAATTAAGTGATATCCTGACTCGGATCCAAATAATTCGTGACTTTACGTAACTTGCATATATTAATTTATAAAAATAAAAATATGAAATTGACAACATATACGCCTTAACTGCAAATCAAAATTTGACTACCATAAACAGCCAACTAGTATATCCAGATGGTTACAATAATTATATAAAACAAAAATCTAATGGACGTTTAGAAAAAATTATGTTAGATGATTCTATCTGTACATAATATCCAGCATCATAACATACTGACTTCCCCGTTCCTGGTTTCGCGCAACTACGTGGCGCAGCTACATATTACAGTATACAGTGTAAAATTATCACGGACATCATGGATATATCTATAAAACTTAACCAATCGAATGAATGCCCTTCTATGATCTTAAACCCGATTTTGACCTGGGTTGTAAAATCTTGACCCGGTGAACCGTTCTGGCACGGGTGACCAGGTTTACTAAAACCCGGGTCTAAACTCTATTACAAAGCGAAAATTGTATTTTAAAATCTTTAGAACCAATCCAATAAATTATAAACAAAAGTTTAAAATGTTGCGGCTATTATATATTATACATCATGCATGCATGTTTATTAATCGTACTATCCAAAAGTTTAAAAAATCTTTATTATAAAAAATTTGCTTGATTTCTGTTGACTCATCCCCATATACATACTTTATAAACTATACATTACACATATTTACTACATACACGAAACGGTAGCAGTCCAGTTAATATGTTATACAGGTTACCAGCATGACCGTTATACGAATACTGTTTTTAACACATAATAAGTGTAATTTCAATTGTACATATTTATTGGTCAAAAAAAATCTTTATTTCTGTATGCACTATGTACGTACGTACGTACGCACGTACCAGGGTTTTGCAAGTGCTTAGTGTCTAGCCCAGGATTTACTTATTTGTGCCGGTAGTACAACCCAAAAAAGGGGACGTCTCTAAAGTGGAGCAGTTTATAATAATGGTTTGTCAAATTAAAGGTTAGATAGGTTTTAGGTAGTTATATATAAGCAAAATTGCCTTACCGATATTTTTAATTACCCCACCAAGGTAGGTTTAGACTGCCGTTTTTTGTATTTTTCAGGTTTTCGCTTTTCTTTCTTCGTCGAAGATCATCAAATTCTATAATTGATTGGACAAACGTCACGTGATCAGACTCCGACCCGAAAAAAGGAAATTTAATTTTGTAAATACAGAAATAAACAAAGTTCTAAAAACAAATTTAGGGTTAGGATGTTGAGCTATAACCATAAACTGTTGCCCATTATATGTAAAATTTCGTCCGCAACTTTTTAATTACTACAGTAGGTTTGTTTTTTTTCTTCCACACGTGCTCGGAATTCATGTCGGGCTGATCCGAAACGATCAAAATTCGAACTCACTGCCTTTTAAGAGTTTGAATTACCGGCCCAAATAAGCATATCCACCGATTTGGTTTCACCCCAAAATTAGCCAATCATGATCGAGAATTATTTGCTATTGAAATTCATTACAAAGTGAGTTTTGACAACAACGGTCTTTTAAACTTACTTATAATCGTATAGAATATTGTAATATCTACATGTTTAATTATTAGCTGAAAGTAAGTTAAAAAGGTAGTTTTTCTGAAAAGTTCTTCCGAATTTACCCTTACCCGTTATACAACCGATCAAACAATGACAAACCGATCCTTTTCTACACGAAAATACCAAAACGCTTCAACAACTAGTAATAGCGCTTCCTTTTACAGCTTGGCATAGCTGTTCTTTGAATATTTATTGCTTATTTATCTCATATAGAGGCCAAAAAAACTATTTTATTTGAAGGTTTCGTTTGTTATTCTTCACGTCACTTAATAGCAGAAGTTTGTGTAATGGTTTATCGAAAAAAGACCCCTAAAAATCAAATCGGTGGATATGGTAAGCACCAGTGACGTAATCACTTCACCAATCATAGTGATCATAAATCATTTAATATAATATAAATATGATCGTAAATTACTTAATATATAATATATCGTAAATCACTTAATATATGAGTGCCACCAAGGAAAAACCTGTAATTCTTATTAGATGAAGAATTACAGTTTTCTCTTGGTAGTACTCATATAATATGATCGTAATATATACCGTAATATGCCATATAATCCCATATCAGATATCAGACCCCCTCTCGTTTTTTACTAATTATTTTCTTTTTTTTACTAATTAATTTTTTTGGTGAAATGTAGCAGACCCGGGTCGTTTATATGGCATATTACAGTAATATATAGTATTGCTTGATTGATGAAAATAATTTGCATCACTGGCACCCTGGAACGTACATTCGCTCATGCTAAAAAAATTGATATGAACATATATATATATTTTTTGTTAGCATCATTATAATTCATGCAAATATTTAGTCAAATCTCATTTCGGGACCATAGTATAAAAAAGATTGCACATACATTTAGAGAGGACAAAACACAATATGCATTAAAGAGGACGTACATTTAAAGAGGCTAAAATTTACAACTGCTATATTATTTAAGATCAAACAAATATGCATTAAATAAGTTTATCATTTATGGAGTACATTTAGAGAGATCTATTATATAATTTATTACAAGTATATAAGATGCTAAATTTCTTAGTGTATTTTAAATAAATTCGAAAAGACCTTTGTAACAATAAACCTATTGATATCAATAATGAATCAACAAATTAATTCGTTTTTAATCGTTTTTCTTTCTTATTTACTGGCATTGGCTATTTTTGCTGATGCTCATAACTACGAAACTTCAAAATATAAAATTTCACCCTGCTGTAAAGCTAGTGGTAGCCCAGGATGGACAAATCAAATGCACCGTGTTACCATTGCAAATTCTTTTCCAGAGCTTGATGTTACTACTGCGCAACATTGTTGTCAGAAGTGTGTTGAAAACCCAGATTGCATTCAATGGACTTTTGAATCAGGAGCGTGTAGAATTTACGTCGAAAGAATCCCATTAGCTGTTAGTCAGTATATGTTCGTCTACTTTTGGTCAACCACTTATCCCTAATGAAGATTCTGGAGTTATTCGTTGTGAGAATGATGGTTGTTACAAATCATGTGAGTCTCATGAACCACATGAGTAGGGATGGCAAAAAACAGGTTTTTTATTTTTTTTGTGTTTTAAAACATGTTTTAAAACATGGTTTAAACATTATTTATGTTTTTTATTAAATATCAGATATAGTCAAACCTTTCTAAGTGGATGCACTTAGAACTGCATTTTAACCATAAACTTTTAGAGAATAATAAGAAAAAGTATATTTATAAGATCATGTATGTATATATTTGGGCCAATATTTGAGCATGTATTTAGAGAAAGTATGTATTTGAGAAAGTATGTACTTACAAAATGTGCATTTTAGAGAGATCAATAGTATCATGTGATCAAAATTCTATATTATGATTGATTCATAAATAAATATTGTTTTTTATTGTTTTTATTGAAAAATCCAAATGTTTTAAACCGTTTAAAGCATGTTTTAAAACATCTTGTTTTTAAAACATTTGCCAATCATATGAACTTCAGGAATATCATGATCTTCCCCAGTATCGTATCACCATAAAATTTTACTGTCACATGATAGTAAATTTTTTTTGGAAGTTTTTTTAAGTTAGAATTAGGGTCCATAATAGGGTTAGCTGTTAAGGATCTTAATAGTAAAATCGCTTATGGAAAATTTTTTATTAATAAGCGCTGGGAATAATGAATCTTCCTGATCGTGTTACGTTACACCAAATCATACTTAATTATTGTGGCAGATTAAAATGAAATCAGATTAAAATGAAATTGGGGACCTCTCTTGCTCACCTTTAAAGCTTATAAAACCCACATATACTCATTTATTAATAACTCTAACCCTAAACCCTAACCTTAATGCCAAAAAAACCTCCCAAAAATGTCTCCTAAAAAATTTTAAAATTTTGCTTAAAAAATAGAAAAATTTCATTTTAATCTAATTTCATTTTAATCTGTCATAATTATTGGCTAATTTTACCGTCGGTCACGGCAGTTAAATAACATGAACCTCATGAACCACACGAGTCCCATGATTGGAACTAAATTTTTAATTAAATTTTTTATGCTTTAAATAGAATATGATACGTATAGTGATTTACCATCATAATTATAAACTAACTACTGTAAATAGTGATTTTTGTACTATATGAACGGTACGTACGCTATAAAAGTAGCATAAATATTATTATGAAAATCCATATCAGTATAAGCTTAAGTGAATTTTGGTTGAGACGATAGTAGAATTCTTTTATGTATAAACAATTTAAAAAACAATTTTGTATAAATATTATAGTTCTGAATACAAATTTTGATAGTTTTTTGAAAGTAATAAAATTTTATATTACAAATTAAGGTATTGCCCTTTTTGGTACGGTACAGTTTTGAGTATTGGGTACGGTACAGTTTATTTCTAAATTATATATATGTACCTAGTTTTTTTGTGTACCTAGCAGGTACACAACATAATATATATTAATTTAAAAACTGTACCTAGCAAACATATATATTATCTAGGTACGCTACAGTTAATATTTTAAATATAGACTATATTTATAATTTGTGTACCTTATAACTAATATTTTTTTTGGGTACGGTACGGTACAGTTAATAATAAATATGTATTGTTTTTTTTTAAAGTATAGTTTAGAATATATAGCAAGATTGTATTTATATAATGTATAAATGGTACTATTTTTTGAATATCTTTAATATTTTTAATTTAAAATAATATTTAATAAAAATTTTTATATTATAATTTAATTAAATTTATTAATGTAATTTTATAATTGTATTATTAATATTAATTATTAATATCATATTAATTTAAAATAATATTTAATAAAAATTTTTATATTATAAATTTAATTAAATTTATTAATGTAATTTTATAATTGTATTATTAATATTAATTATTAATATAATATTAATTATTTTAAATTTATAAATTTTAAATATTATATTATATATATTTTATTGCTTTATAATTTAAATTATAGTAAAAATAATTTATAAATTTAAACAATTGCAAAAAAAAATTTTAATTTTTATACAAATTTTTATAAGTACAAAAATTAAGTATTTAATTTAGCAAATAATAATTTTTATTGCTAAAGAACAAAAACATTATTTTAATACAAATTAAAGATCTAATTTTTTTAGGTATTGCCCTTTTTGGTATGGTACAGTTTTGAGTATTGGGTACGGTACAGTTTATTTCTAAATTGAAATTAACTAATGTTCACCACAGGTGATTATCACCTGTAATAAATAAATAAATAAAAACAAACAATTTTTATTAAGTAAAAGTTAAATTTTTTTAATATTAGAGTAAGGGTAAGAACTGGAATGGGGCAGGGGGCATAGTTTATACCAAAATTTTACAAGGAATTTTTTTTTTGCATAAAAAAAAGTAGTTTTATAGGCAAGTTTTTAGGCTAGAAGCAATTTTAGCAATTTTTTAAAAATTTCTTTGTTTTTGTTACACAAAGATTGATTTACATGTTACACCTGATCCTGAATTTTAATTGGCAAATTGACTATAGGTGATAATCACCTGTGGTGTAAATTAGAAATATTCTTCTAAATTATATATATGTACCTAGTTTTTTTGTGTACCTAGCAGGTACACAACATAATATATATTAATTTAAAAACTGTACCTAGCAAATATATATATTATCTAGGTACGCTACAGTTAATATTTAAATATATACTATATTTATAATTTGTGTACCTTATAACTAATATTTTTTTTGGGTACGGTACAGTTAATAATAAATATGTATTGTTTTTTTTAAAGTATAGTTTAGAATATATAGCAAGATTGTATTTATATAATATATAAATGGTACTATTTTTTGAATATCTTTAATATTTTTAATTTAAAATAATATTTAATAAAAATTTTTATATTATAAATTTAATTAAATTTATTAATGTAATTTTATAATTGTATTATTAATATTAATTATTAATATCATATTAATTTAAAATAATATTTAATAAAAATTTTTATATTATAAATTTAATTAAATTTATTAATGTAATTTTATAATTGTATTATTAATATTAATTATTAATATCATATTAATTTAAAATAATATTTAATAAAAATTTTTATATTATAAATTTAATTAAATTTATTAATGTAATTTTATAATTGTATTATTAATATTAATTATTAATATCATATTAATTTAAAATAATATTTAATAAAAATTTTTATATTATAAATTTAATTAAATTTATTAATGTAATTTTATAATTGTATTATTAATATTAATTATTAATATCATATTAATTTAAAATAATATTTAATAAAAATTTTTATATTATAAATTTAATTAAATTTATTAATGTAATTTTATAATTGTATTATTAATATTAATTATTAATATCATATTAATTTAAAATAATATTTAATAAAAATTTTTATATTATAAATTTAATTAAATTTATTAATGTAATTTTATAATTGTATTATTAATATTAATTATTAATATCATATTAATTTAAAATAATATTTAATAAAAATTTTTATATTATAAATTTAATTAAATTTATTAATGTAATTTTATAATTGTATTATTAATATTAATTATTAATATCATATTAATTTAAAATAATATTTAATAAAAATTTTTATATTATAAATTTAATTAAATTTATTAATGTAATTTTATAATTGTATTATTAATATTAATTATTAATATCATATTAATTTAAAATAATATTTAATAAAAATTTTTATATTATAAATTTAATTAAATTTATTAATGTAATTTTATAATTGTATTATTAATATTAATTATTAATATCATATTAATTTAAAATAATATTTAATAAAAATTTTTATATTATAAATTTAATTAAATTTATTAATGTAATTTTATAATTGTATTATTAATATTAATTATTAATATCATATTAATTTAAAATAATATTTAATAAAAATTTTTATATTATAAATTTAATTAAATTTATTAATGTAATTTTATAATTGTATTATTAATATTAATTATTAATATCATATTAATTTAAAATAATATTTAATAAAAATTTTTATATTATAAATTTAATTAAATTTATTAATGTAATTTTATAATTGTATTATTAATATTAATTATTAATATCATATTAATTTAAAATAATATTTAATAAAAATTTTTATATTATAAATTTAATTAAATTTATTAATGTAATTTTATAATTGTATTATTAATATTAATTATTAATATCATATTAATTTAAAATAATATTTAATAAAAATTTTTATATTATAAATTTAATTAAATTTATTAATGTAATTTTATAATTGTATTATTAATATTAATTATTAATATCATATTAATTTTTTTAAATTTATAATTTTTAAATATTATATTATATATATTTTATGCTTTATAATTTAAATTATAGTAGAAATAATTTATAAATTTAAACAATTGCAAAAAAAAATTTTAATTTTTTATACAAATTTTTATTAGTACAAAAATTAAGGATTTAATTTAGCAAATAATAATTTTTATTGCTTAAGAACAAAAACATTATTTTAATACAAATTAAAGATCTAATTTTTTTGCTTTTTCTTTTAGTTCAATTTCCTTAGCTAATAATTCTAATTTAATTCTTTCATTTTCTAATTTTTGTTTTTCAAGTTCTATTAGTGATTCTTGTTTTTTTATTTCAAGTGCAGCTTCTCTTTCTTTAATAGAAATTTCTACTTCTTTTTCTTTTAAAGCAAATTCTCTTTCTCCTTTTGAAAATATTGGGGTTGAACTTTCAGCATAATTTGAAGACAATTTTTCAGTTTTTTTTTGAAGCAACTGTTGTTTTTGCCTTCTTTTTAATAGGTGCAGTTCTTTGAACACCTTTTTGTTTTTTAGTACTAACAATTTTTTTACCTTGATTATTAAAAATTAAAAAAATTAATTAATTTAATAAAATAATTAATAATTTAAATTAATAATTATAAAATTAAAGTACTAATAAAAAATAATAAACTTACCTTTACACTTATTTGCATTATGTTTTCTTGTATTAAAGTAGTATCTTTATTTGTTTTAGAAATAGAAAATTTACTATGAATTCCAATTCTTTTATATGCTAGCAAATCAAAATTCCAACCCCTTTAAAAAATTTATAATTAGTAAAGTTATTTTAAATTAAAATATAAAATTAATAATACGACCCATGGGTCGATAGCGTAGTGGTTGCGCTCCCAGGTCGTTAAGTCATTCCAGTCGCAAGGTCGCCGGTTCAAATCCCACTAGGAACATAATTCTATACAAGATCAGGAGATGGATAGTTTGGACTAGGATGCAAGGACCACAATTGGCGACACAGCCACATAAGCGTATGTGATGTCTGGATTTGGATACTTCTGGTAAATCCCAGTTGAATTTGGATACTTCTGGTGAAATTCCGGTTGAAGGAAAAGTTCCGGTGAAACCCTCCGGTTAAATAAGGTCAGCTGGTTATAAAAACTGGTTGTGAACATCTATGGAATACATCGTATGACCTTAAGAAGGAAAAGAGCTGCAGGATCTGGACCTAGAAAGACCATACCTCGATCCGAAGCAGAAGGATGACCGAAGCAAGAGACTAAAGTTCACCTTAATAAGCCGGATGGAGATAGAGTAAGCCCCGTTGCGGCCGGGGGTGAAAATTTCCAGAGGACTGAATGGGTTTGGAAGTCGGGACGCTGTCAAAGGACTTGGTGAGAATGGGAAAGGATCTGGCGGACCTGAGTACAGATTAGGAATGTATAACGATCCTTCGATAGTTCAGTTAAAATTAGGAAATAGATTACCGAACATGTAACTATAAAATTGACCTTAATAAATGAGCGCCAAACCGCGCCCCTAGCATAGTAAACTAGGGTTAAAAAAAAAAAATTAATAATACTTACTTTACAATTGCCACTCTAAGTTTTAATTTTGTTCTTTCTCCATTTACAGATACATGTGCAGATTCAGCAAACTTGTATCAAATGAAGTAGAGTTCCATAAATTAGTTGGCATTTTAGTATAAACTTGTATTAATGATGCTAAAATCCAAGGAGTTTTATAAAATGAAATCTAATCTATTAAAAATTATAAAATTTTTAAATTAGTTTAAAATTTATTAATTTTTAAAATAATATAATTAATTAATCTACCTTGAATTTTTGGTTCATTTAATTTTTCTAAAGCTTAAAATAATTGCTGAATATTTTCTTTGCTAGTTTGATTAAATAATTCATTCATTAAACTTTTTGCTTTAGTAGAATATATACTATTATGAACATTTCTTAATATTATAAAATAAAAATTAATTAAATATTAATAAAATAAATTTAAATTATTATATAAAATTAATAAATAATTATTTACCTTTGAAAATGAACTCTGCACGATTTAATAATATATTCCAAATGCTCTTTTCCTTTTTTTGAAGGATCATTTGTTTTTAAAGCTTTACCCAAACCTTTTGCCTGAGCCAAATCTAAATCAACAATAATACAACCCAATCCAGTATTATGAATATGTTGAAATTGAAACTTTTTAGATGTTAATATTTCATCATAATTAAAAAATGAAATAAACATTTCTTTATATGCTTCAGCATTAATCAAAGTAGTAAAAATTCTACATAATCATAATGCTAATTAAAAAAATAAATTAATAATTAATAAATAAGATTAGTTAATAAAAAATAAAAATATAATTAATAATTAATAAATAAATTTTAATTAATAATAAAAAATAAATATAATCTTACTTGTTGAATATTTTTGATCATAAACATTAAATTCTAACTCATTAATATCTTTATTTGCAACTCTTTTAAAAGAAAGATCAACTTGAAAATAATTATAATCAAAAACTTTGTTTGCTTAAATTTCCATTATGTATAAAATTATTGGAAGAAATGCTAAAAATTATTTATTAATAAATAATTTTTAAAAATATTAAAATTAAAAATAAAATATTTATATTTACATATTTTTTGAATATAATTTTGAAAATTATTGGTATTTTTCCAAAAGTTATAAACAACACCAAGTATATCTTGACCAAATGGATAAATTTGATGTTGTGCTTTTTGCACAAGTTTTCTTATTTTGTCAATATTGTTCAATGATACATGTAGTTTAGATAAAAATTGATTCTCAAAAAAAGAAGAAATAATATTTCCTAATATAATTTAAAAAAATTGTTAATTTTTAAGCAAAAAATAAATTTAAATATATTAACTAACAAATAAATAATACTAACCTGAACAAATATTTCTAACACTAATATCTGTTGATCTTTCAGTTTCTTGTTCAATTAATTTTTTCAAAATAGACTGAAGATGTAATGGAATTTTGCCAGGTGGAGGTGGATAATAATTGTGAACTCCTTTACAATATAGTATGATAAAAGGGCATGATTTTAAATCCTGGGTTCATATTTAATAAATTTTACTCCACATTCAAGCCTTTTTAATTTTAATTTTGTTGCTTTGTGCTGATAAATATGTTCATAAGCTTAAAAAATAAATAAAATTAATAATATAATAAAATATTAAAACAAATAAATTTTAAATTTAAAATTATTCATATGGCATTGATTTTTATTTGAAGAAGCAGAAAAAATAGTATTGCATTTTGAATCATTCTAAAATAAAAAATAATTAATAATTTAATTAATAATTTAAAATAATTAATAAAAATATAGTTTTTAATTTACCTCATATGTTAATATTGTTCCAATATTTTCAAATAAATCTTTTAATAATTCAATATTACAGCCTGGTCTAATTTTTTGTACTCAATGATTTTTTTTACCTGGATGCCATTTATTACAACCAATAAAGGGCTTCATAATTTCTATTTCACCTTTTGAAGAACTTTTTTGAATAATATATTCTTCATTGGAAGTATTTTCATTTTGACTTTCATTTCTCAAAATATTATAATATTGAATAATTGGATTTCCTTTGCATGTATAATTATTATAAGGACAATTTGATTTAATTGTTGCAAGATATTCTCTATAAATAAATATTAAATTAATAAATAAAGATTATAATTAAATTTTAAAAATTAATTAAATTTTAAAAAATAATAAATAAAATTTAAATTTTATTACCAATTGTATTAATTTTAATTGGATCTTCTTCATTTGTCAAATTATTATCATTATAAAGAATTAAATCAGTATCAGGATTTACATTAGTATGTGGAGTTTTTGCTATATCCATATTAGCTATTTCACAAACTTTTATTCCTCTACAAGTTTTTATAGTTTCATGACAATTAACTCCTAAAAAAGGTCAAAATACGTTGCTATGTAATCTTTTAGGTTCACCTACTGAATATTGAATCTAAAATTAAAATATAAAATTTTAATTAAAATCATTTAATTTAAATAAAAAATAAAATTAAATTAATAAATTAAATAAAATAATAATAAAATAATAATAAAATAAAATAACTTACATCTTTAAATAAAGAAGATAGATTATCCCATTTTTCAATGCAAAAAATGTGAGCAATACCTTTCTCAGAAGTTGTAGAATATTCAATAGAAGTTAAATGGTATTGTATATTAGATACAAAATTATATTTTGTTAATTGAATTAATAGCTGCTCAAATTGATCTTTAAGTTAAATATCAGGTAATAATTCATTATCTAAAGCTTGAATTGGATTTTCAAAATCAATGTCACTTTCTATATCACTATTTCCTGAGGATTCAGCAGTACTGCTAGAATCTACTTTCTAAATATTTATTAATTTTTTTAATAATTAATATTAAATTAAAATAATAAATTAAAATAAATTATTATTATAATTTTTAAAATTATACTTACCACATAATCATCCTTATCTTCATGAATACTTTCATATGCATCAAAAGCATCAATAAGAGAATCAAGAGACATTGCAATAATTGTATTTTTGTAAATTTCTAAATTTAAAAAAATTAATAAAAACTTGCAATATATATATATAATTTATCATTATTAATTGATGATCCGTCAGTCATCAGGTGCATGATCATAGTGTAATGTGATGCAGATCACTATGTAAATTACTATATATATGAATGCTACGATCGTCCAAGGAAAAATATTTTTTTTACTAAGTTAATCGATCTTGTCGACTAATTGAAAGTTGTAGAGCTCGTCGTTGCGGTTCTAATGGTAGTTAAATCATCCAAATCGGCCTAGTGGAAGCCAAGATATATTTATATAAACAATCTATTGTTTATATAGAGATTTTATATAGTCGTTGACGCGTTTTTTAAAGATATCTTGGCTTTCACCGGGCCAATTTGGATGATTTAACTACCATTAGAACCGCAACGACGAGCTCTACAACTTTCAATTAGTC
>QKWP01000064.1:251981-299544 GCA_003550325.1 Gigaspora rosea
GTTAAAATATTAGCTCTTTATTTTTAAATATTTTTAATTAAATTAATCCATTTTATTATAATTCGAATTATTTCGAATTATTTTGCACTCTTTGTTCATAGTAATTTATCTCAATCGATTTCGAATTATTTTGAATTATTCTACGTTATATTGCGTAATTTCTTGCATAATATTGCGTAATAATCTTACGTAATATTTCGTAATTTTATATTTCGCTATATTGCGAAAGTTATTACGTAATATTGCGTTGTTATTACACTTCGTAAATTATTGCGCTATATTTCGCCCTATTAAATTTGCTAATGTGGGGTCGGTATGAACCTTACAAGGGCAGAAGTAGGTAATGGTAGCGGTTAGGTACCCCTGACTACAAGTTGCTTGCCTCGGTGAGTACGTAAGTTACCGAAGTGTAGGTAATACCTGTGTGGAACAGGGACTGCTCTACCAAGTTTACCCGCGAGGATAAATTAGTCCTAAGGGGGTGTAGGTAGCATCTGGGACTGTCTTTGACTGACTAATGTATCGGAGGGCTGTACCAGTGATCACAAGTAGGATTAACATGCGAAGTGTTGGACCAGAGGGTTTAAATAGGCAATCTCCTAGTTGGGTTGTAGGTATGGCAACTAGTGTAGAACCTTCGGGCGGACTACTTAAATTAGACAACCAAAAGTTGTACGTGTGGCTAGTTGTACTCTTATTTAATGTAACTCAATTGTGGGTGCGCCCAAAGAGGTGCCCTTGATCCACAGGCTTGATTAAATAAACTCTCACCCAAAGCGGGAACTTTAACACAAAAAAAAATAAAAAATAAAAAAAAATAAATATTTAATTATATTATATTAAAAAAATAATTATATAACTATAGTTAAAATATATTAATTTATATATATATCTAATTATATTATATTAAATAAAATAATTATGTCATTATATTTAAAATATATAAAAAGTTTATAAATATCTAATTACATTATATAAAAAAAATTCATTATATATTTAAAACATAATAAATTATATAAATATTTAATTACATTATATTAACAAAATAATTTATAACTGTAATTACATATTCATATTATATCATACACAATCATATAATCTTACAAAGTTTTTTTTGTACTGAACCTAAACGTATGTACATAACCTTCCTATCTTTTTTTTCAAACTGTATCTGGGTACAGTAAATTTTTTTAAATTTTTTTTTTTACCGTACCCAAATTGTTAATACCAGATTTGGGTACGGTAATTTTTTTTATTAAGTATATATTTTTTTTGTATACCTTCACCAAAAATAAAAAACTTAGATACGGTAATTATTATTTTTTTTGTGTACCTTGCTATAAAAAATTTGCTTGGGTACGGTCACTTTTCTGTACCGTATCTACCAGATACTTTTTTCTGTACCGTACCAGAAAGACATATACTCTACAAATTACATATCATGCGCACCAATGATATTTTTTATCTAATAAAAACATTCAACAACACAACTTCAAAATAAAGCAATTGTTTAAGATTTAAATGCTAGAATTAATGATGCCTGACGAAACTATATTTTGCAATGATGAAAATTTCGTTTAATGAAACTCTTAATGAATAATTCAACAAATAAAATATTAAAATACAGTTGACTCAGTTTCATCGGGTAACGCCAGATAATTGTGTCAGGAAAAAAAATTAGAAAATGGATGGATAGGAAAATGCGAACCAAAAAAAAATTAATTTACATGAATCAATTTATTCACATTATGAAAGAAATGATAAATCTTTTACTTCATTATTCATTCGTCATCCAGAAATTGTCTGATGAAAGTAAGTATTGGAATCGTTTATATATTAGTTTTTATTTATCATTATATTTATCGTATTGTTACATTTAGGGGAATTTACATATAAAGGCCGGAAAATGAAAATAATTACAAATAAGGATCCAAAGTAAAAATAATTACATATAAAAGCTCAAATTTTGAAAATTTTACAATTAAGGGCCAAGTAACTTTGAACGTCACCACTGTATATGTGTACTACTTTATGCATTTTATATCCTATACCCTTTTTGCTTAATGATCTTTCTTTTAACCAAGATAAATTTGACTAGGTTAAACACGATATTTATCAATATAAAATGTTTATTTGGTTCTAAACTGATAAGTCTATCCTATACCAAGACTAATTTCACAGTTTGTAAAGGTTACTACGCGTTTAATCAAAGATATTTAGAACCGCAAAAACTCATTTATATTCGTAGAGAAAGTTAAATTACCTTTAAAAATTGGCTAAAGCAGTTACAATTTTTACATGCAAGACGCTAAGAAAATAAATGCAATACAATACTGAGTAAAAAGTAATCTGTTTAACTGCCAAAAGAAAATTACAATTATATAATTTCAATATTAAAAACTTAATGCTAAATCTAATTATTTACGATAAATTTAGCCCTTGATTGTAATATTTCAAATTTTGGGTCCTTTATAATTATTTTCAATTTGGGCCTTTATGCATAATTATTTTCATTGTCTGGACCCTTATACGTAAATTCCTCTTATTTTCATCAGTTAACTTTTAAAAATATTTTTAAATTTAAATTTATAATAATTTTAGAAAAAACATTAATGTAATGTTACAGCTGATGCTGAAGTTTTGGGGTCTCGATTTGAAACTATAAGCCTTGCTAAAATCTATATTTACTCTATAAATATGAAATCTACACCCAAACCCTACCCTAACTCTATAAGACAAAAACAAAAAAAACATCCAAAAAAAAAGTTAAAATTTTATATCAAACTTCAGCATTAGCCAACTTCAGCATCAGCCGTGATATTTAATAATTTATGAGAAGTGACTTGGAGCACCATATTAATATTATATGAATCATAATAGTCTTCCCACTAATTAAAATATAATTCTGAGTTAAAAAATTATATATTTTGTAATTGAAATGTTTCTACAAACTGGTTGATAGATTTAAGCATTTTTATATTGATTCTGATGAAGGTGAGGAGTGGAAAGGTACAGTTAATGATAAATTGAAATTTTATTAGCAAAACTTCATAAAATCACAACATTGACATCATTATGTCTTGTATTCATTAGGTTTATAATTGAAAAGGAAATGAATTAGCAGAAGCTATTTATATGAACACTAATTTAACTGGTTTGGAATTTTGGTTTAATAGACTTGTCCTGAAGATGTAAAAGTAATTATAATGCTCATTGTAAGAATAGATCATTAACTTCAGTTATAATGTATTTAATTCTAAAGGAGAGAATATATTAGTTGAGGCACTTTGTAAAACACTATAACTTATTAGATTCTGAAAGAAAAAGATGTTCTTTGTAAAAATTATACTCTGAATTATTTAAATATATCTTGGTTCTGAAGGAGAAAAGAATTAGCATAGTCACTTTATAAAAATACCTTTCTGACTTCTTTAAATATTTGTGGTAACATGCTTGAATAAAAGCATTTGCAAAGGTTCTTTGTAAAAATACTACTTTGAATTCTTTAAAGTTTGGTTGTGGTTGTGTTTGGATTTACTATACTCGCAAAGACAAGCACAAATTTTTTTGAAATGGCATTAAATATGAAGAAATCAAAGTACTAGCAGGAGCTCTCTATAAAAACACTAATCAGTTTAGACCTTGATTATAGTTATATTTGCTCTGAAGAAAGTAAATTATTACAGAAATTCTTTTTTTAGCCAATAGAATTTTTAAATTTCATGATCCAAATTTCAGCATCATCCACGACAATAATTAATTGACAAGGGCCCAATAAGCTTTTAATAAAAAAAATTAATATAATCTCATTCTTTTTGTATTAGAAAGTTTCTTTAGTGATTGATTGATTAAGTTTCTAACAAAAATCAATCATATATTCATTTGCTATAGAGCATTTCTCGTATGAAATTGTATGTTTAATAGGCATATAGAACCTGGGACAGGTTGTGTTAATTCTGAACTTTGAATTAACATCGATGTTAGATTAATATAAATTCTTTATATTGGTAATCAAAAAATAACGACAATATTTTCTGAAAATTCCACATTATTTTTGAACAAGATAAATAATATTGAAACCAAAAAAACAATATTAATATTGAAATATTCATAAATATGCGAAGAAAACCACAAAGATTATCCTAAAAATTTATTTGCAATTTTAAAAAAGGCACAATTCATTAATAAATTGAAATATTCAAATATAGTGCAGCTTGCTTTGCTAACAATCAACTCACTGATGCCCCATTTTACTTACAAATTATTCACCAACAAGTTCATTTTACTAACAGTTTTTTCACCAAAGCTCATTTTACTGACAAAGTAATTCTGATCATTGTTATTAAGGTCAGAGTAAAATTAGGGTTAAAGTTAGTATGCTTTTTAGAAAAAAACTTGTCAGTGAAATGAATTTTGGTGAAATGAACTGTCATTAAAATGAACTTGTCATTGAATAATTTGTTGGTAAAATGTGGTGTCTATGAAGTTATTGTTGATAAATAATATGGACTGGAGTGGAATCACATGACTTTTGGCCAATCAAATTCTAGAATTTTGATAAACAAAACAAAGGGATGCTTAAAGCTAGATCCATTATGAATTTAAATTAATGTTAAGGTTAGAGTCAGTTTAGAGCCTATAGGTGCTAAAGTTAGAAGGTTCTGTATATAAAATCGTCACTCTGCTATTTTTTCTTAATGTTCAAGAAAGGTTTAGATACTTGTTTCTTGTATTTCTTGCATTTTTTACTTTTTTGCTTCGTTGGGATGATCCATGTAAACAAAAACTTGTGATTTTGATTGGTCATACGAAACGGAAGATCTTGTGAAAGACATGGCTTTAAGTGACCCCCAAAACAAGAAAGAAAAGCGAAAAACCTGAAAAACACAAATAAACGGTAGTCAAAACCTAACTTGGTAGATTAATTAAAAATGCCGAGAAGATAATTTTGGTTATATATAACTACTAAAATCTATCTAACCTTAATTTAAGATGACCCAATCCTAAAATTAATTTGATATAATATGTATTATAAAAGACTGCTCTGCTTTAGATGTCTCTTTTTAAGCAAAAGTTTAACTTAGGAATCTCAAAAGAGCTAATAGGCTTACTTTCTAAAAAAAAATTAGGAATAATATATTTAGTTTAACTAGTTTGTAAATTAAATACTTTTTTTTTAAAAAATACAAATAAATACTTCCTACATCTACCAGCTCTTGATGTTTTAACAATCTAATGGTCAACTTATGTAAATAGTCTGCTTGTATGTATAACAGTTAAGTCGTGTTTGATCGTATATTGATAATTTCCTTGCTGAATTTTCAAGCGCTTTAATTTGATTAAATAATTTATTCCAACAATACTTTAACATCTGTGCTAATTTTTTAGCAGTCGGTCGATCTTGAGGTTTGGTATCTAAGCATTTATTCATTAAATATAGTAATAATTAGGGAATTTTACATCTGATTTTAGGTCTAAGTCCTAGACAAATTCATGTTGCCAATTTATTATCATGCAAAGTATTGTGATATGGAAGATATCCAGTAAAACTTTCTGTCATTATTATTTCTAAAGAATAAATATTTAATTGCTTGGTGTAATTTTTCCTTTTTCATACAATAACTCTAAAGCAATATATGGCAAAACTTCATAAGTTTTATCAGGCATTGTTAGTGCTTTATTAGCTGATTTAGCAAGTTTGAAATCACAAATATATGCAGTGTAAGATTCATTTTGTAAAATGTTCCTACTATGCAAATCCCAATGTATAATATTATTAGAATGAAGAATATTAAGATCTTTAGCAAAATAATATAGTATATTTAATTTTTCTTTCTATTCTAAATATAGGATTGTATGAATATTTTAACATAAAGACCCCTACTACATGACTAATATGAAATCATTTATAGCGTCTTTGCCTCTTGATATTCCATGATACCTTAACATTGTAGGATTTCTACATCTAATTTCATAATATATTTTTAGCTATGAAACAGAATTGGTTAATAGAATAATTTCTAATAAGCCAAGATATTACTATTAATAATTACATGTAATAAAATTTATTAAAAATTACCTTGTTTAAAGTTTTTTAGAATTATGCCGTAATCCATGAAGTAATAAAGTACAACATCATCCTTGTAATTGGAATTATGTTGCCATATAGCTAAGTATACAATTGCAAATCCTTCTTCTCCAATTTACTTGAGAATATTAGCTTACTATATGGAATACATGATAATGGATTAATGGATATTAATTTTCCTCTAAAGCTTTTTCCAGGAAATCATCAACATAATAATTTCTACATTTGTAGAATATTTGATTATATTTATTGTTATTAGCATTTCCTTTTGTAACCATACAATAGCTTCTGTTTGATTTTCAGGTGTTCCTATACCATTTCGATAACATAGTCTAACTTGTATTTGTCCAATGGAAAGCCCACCTTTGGTCGATTTCATAAATTGTTTTTTAGTTTTTCTTTATTTTTTGCAAATGAAGGTGCATCATACTAGTTAGCATTAAATCCTGAAACCAAAAAAAAATATCAGTATTACTAATGCCAGCTGACTTTGTTAGTATTATATTCTTTCGAGAATCTTTCTTTGGGATTTCGTGGTAAAATTACATAGTTTATCTTTATACCCTTCAACCTCAGTCCTATTTAGATAACTTAACCAACTTGAAACATTCTATTAATATTTCCCTTCTCTGCAGATTTCATGTACCAACGGAATGCCTCAATTTATTCTTTTTAACCTAATACTATTTTGGTAACAATAACCTACTTGAAACATTTCGTTGGCATGACCCATATCTGCAGATTTTTATACTATAAGAATGCCTCAAATTTCTTTTTTTTAACCCAATACTATCTTAATAACATTTACTGGCTATACATCTACTATAATAAGTAGTAACAACTAAACAAAAAAACTTTATTAATTTGCTATAGAACTACCTAAACTAAATTCTATCCTAATATTTTGATATACAAAAAGTAAATATATTTCGCATAGCTTGCTGCATTTGCCTGAAGCATTTCTTATTTAAATGTTAAAAGACTTATAGTGCAACTTTTTGGAACTATTTACTGTGCTTGTACACTTTTTATGAATTCTGGATCCCAATTGTACTGTTTTCTTAATACTTTCTCATCAGTAGTCAGTAAATTTGGTGTTGTTCTTATTGAATTACGAGATAAAAAAGCTAATTTTGAAAGTTGTCTATGTTCAATAGATAAATGAAGAGGAAGATATGAAAGTTTACGATCTGAATACATTATATAAAGTTGGGAAGGGGTGAATACACATGTGAAAATTTAATTGGACAATTTGGTGATACTAATATTGGTTTTAAAGAGTAATAAACTTTTATAATATCAGGATTGTTATAGTCTAATGGTTGTAAATCTGAAGAATCAACTAGTGTTCATTCACTGTCTGAAGTTTGAATCCTAGTAGCTGTTAGATCGTGATGATTCTGATTCTTTTTAATCTAATATATTCAAATACATTTTTCTGATCAGTCTGAACAGTGAAAAATTTGTGAAACACGTAATGCATAGAATAGCAGCTTTAAATCTGATTGGTCAATTACAAATTATATATATACTGCATATAACATCATGACTTTAAATAAATTAACTGCTATGAAAATGAATTGTCCAGAGTAGTGTTCTGAAGTTTGATTTGAAAGTTTGTCAAACTCAAAGTTATCAAATCAAAAGGACCCCAGATATCTAGTATAAAAATCATACTTGTTTTTTTCAGCAAAAACCCCTAAAATTTGAGAAGCAAAAAACAGTTTTTGCCAATTATCTTGGCATCCAGTGGACAAATTTGAACAAACTTTTTTTTAAGGTGAAGCTCTTAGTGAGGCACATCTAACAAAAAAGTTTATTCAATTCTGATCACTAGATAAAAGTTATTTAAACAAATATATTTTGTCATTTCAGCAAATTGGGCCAAAATTGGCCAAAATCCAGTTATGATCTATATGAGAGATGTTCAGGGTCCTAAATCAAATTTTAGAACACTACTCTGAACAATTCATTTTTATAGCAGTTAATTCATTTAATATCCAGATGTTATATGCGGTGTATATGTGATTAGTGATTGACCAATAGGATTTAAAGCTGCTATTTTATGTATTATATGTTCTGTGAATTTTTTGTATTCAGACTAATCTGGAAAATGTATTTGAATATATTAGATTAAAAAAAGAATCAGAATCATTACAGATCTAACAACTACTAGGATTCAAACCTCAGGTAGTGAATGAATACTAGTTGATTCCTCAGACTTACAATCATTAGACTATAACAATTCTGATATTATAAAAAATTTTATTACCCTTTAAAACCAACATTAGTATCACCAGATTAATATTTACAGATAGTAAAAAAATATTATATTTAAATATTCAAATAGAATTAATATACATGTACCCATAAAAATCTTTATACCCAGTGATATAATAAATCTAATGATCTTTAATGTTTATCTTTTTTTGTATAGCTGAGCTCATAGTAATACATACAGTATTACTCTAAGAACATATTAGAACATACACTTTTAAGAACACCATACTACTTTAGCTTTTTGAATCTTGGAAGTAACAATCTTGGGTCAGAAAGTGGAATGGCATTAATGGATGCACCTTGTAAAAACATCAACTTGAAAAATCGCAAACATACATGTTTTTTCACTTTACTTTATAAAATTTTGCTCTCAGTATATTTGATTTCATAAAACTTTGTTTCTAGTATACCCACGTGCAGTAGTATACAACATTTTAAGTTTTATTTGATAGAAATTCAGGCATAAAAAAAATGTAAAACGACTTGATTACAAAGTATCACATAATGTAAGTGCTTAAGTTTATAGCTTGTGAACTTGTTTTGCTTTTTCTTTAATTCTAATAATTAATAAGTGACCTTTATTATACTTACGCACTGAATGAAATAATTAATGCGAATAGAAGGCATCATGTAATGGTAAATATGTATATATGTTCATGATTTGTGAACTTTGCCATGCTTTTTTTAATTTTAATGATTAATAAGTAACATTTATTATATTCATGCATTGAATAAACCAATTAATAGAATAAGAGCATCATATAATGGTGATTTGTAAACTTGAAATACTCTTGTTTTTAATTCCAATAAATAATAAGTGATCTTTATTATACTAGTGTGCTAAATGAAATGATTCGAATAAAGGCATTATATAATGGTAAATATGTATTTATGTTTGTGATTTGTGAACTTGATTCACTCTTTTTTAATTCCAATGATCAATAAGTGGTAATTTTGATCATACTCACGCATTGATATGCAAATAAAAGGTTTCTAAATATGTATTTATATTCAGGATTTGTGAACCTGAATTGCTCTTTTTAATTCCAATGATTAATAAGTGATGTGATATTTATTTATTTTACTCACATACTGAATAAAACAATTAATGCGAATAAAAGCATAATATAATAATAAATATGTATTTATGTTTGTAATTTGTTAACTTGATTTGCTCTTTTTAATTCTAATAATTAGCAAGTGATTTATATTATATTTATGTGCTAAATGAAACAATTAATACAAATAAAGGACATACATAATAGTAAATATGCATTTATGTTCATGATTTGTAAACTTTAATTGACTCTTTTTTTTAGTTTTAATTATAATGAACCAATTAATATAAATGAAGGACATCATATAATAGTAAATATGTATTTATGTTCGTGAATTTGGTATGCTTTTTTTTAAATTTTGACGATAAATAAGTGATCTCTATTATGTTTGAGTATTGAATGAACTAACTAATGCAAATGAAGAGTATCACATATATACATGTTAGCAAAATCCCAAATTATATAGTTTGGGATTTTGTTTGTGCCCAAATCCAAAATATATTCCAAATTAATTTCTCAAAAACTTTATTAATAACCTTTGTTTAAATAAATAGTAGATATTCTTATTGTTATAAATAATGTAAAATTTTAAAACTACTTTTTTGATTTAATTTTTTACAAATAGCAATTATTTTTTTGAATTTGGAATTTGTCTGTGTTTTGCCAGCAAGTATAATCACATAATAGTAAATATGTATTTATGTTCACAATTTATGAATTTGACTTACTTTTTTTAATTTTAATATCAATAAGTAACCTCTATGCTCATGCTAAATAAATAGATTAATACAGATAAAAAGATTCGAAGGTATTATATTATTTTTAAGTTTTTGATTTGTAACTTGTTGCTTTCAATACAAATGAAATAACCTGAAGAGTATGATATAATGTTAAATAAGTATTCATCATTCAATTGATTTATAAGCTTTATTTACTATTTTAATTTGATTGGTTAATATGTAATTTTTAAATAGACTTTAATATAGATTAGAGCTAGATAAGTGTTTTTGTTAGATGTTAGGTTAGAGGTAGAATTGAATTGGTTTGGGTTTTATATGATATAGGATCAATTTTAATTGGGTTTAGATTTTATACAAAATCAGTATTGGGTTAGTGCATAATAAATAATATACAAGGCATTTTCATTATAGTGAACTCTTATTATAGTGAAGATTGGTTTATAAAAAAAGAATTTTTTTGGAATAAAATCATTATTAATAAATTTTCATTCAATATAGTGAAGTTAATTAGTCAACTCAGTGTCAACTCTCAATATAAGATATATGAAGTTTTTTTCTAAAACAGATATTACAAAATGTCTCACGTTATAGTAAAAATTTGATTATGTAACTTGTGTTGGCCAATAAAATTAATGGAATACACAACTTTATTACTTTTGTATAACACTTGTTAATTAGATTTTTGGGCATATAAATTTATTATTATCTCGATATAGTGAAGATTTATGCATTGTATTATTATCTTCACTATATCGAGAGGCTCTCAATATAGTGAAGAAATTTTTACAGCCCAAGTGCTTCACTATAACAAGAGTGACTTGTATAAAAAAATAATAAACTAGTATTCTAATATTAGTTATATTATATATGTGATATGGGTATATATATATAACTCCTTATTTTTTTTTAATATGTGATAAGATAAAAAATCAATTATAATATTTTGTAACAAATATACCATAAATGGTCAGATACAAGACCCCTTTAGGTAGTAGACCCACTATGTACTATACTTGGGTGAAAATCACAGGATCTTTAATTAAATCATCAGCAAATATATTCAAGTACTTGTAAAATACTTAATTATTGCTATAAAAGTACTTATTATAAGTATTTATTAAACTAAAATCAAAACACCTTTACCCAATAAGTGTTTATAATAAATATTTTTATAGTAGTTATTAAATTTTGAAGGTTTAATAAATATTTATTAATAAGTATTTAGTTATATTTTAAATTTTAAATAGATTTTTTTTAAATATAATATAAAGGTATTAATTATAATATTATAATTATATATAGTATAACTTTTAGAATATACAATTAAAGTTAAAATTAAAGTTAAAGCTAAGATCAAAATTGCACAAAAATCATTTTTCATTAGAATACCAAAGTAGATTTATTTGTAAAATTTTGAGTTATAATAAAAATGAGTAAAAAATTTTTTATTTAAAAATTGACTCTTTTAGTACTTAATAAGTATTAATTTAATTGCTTATTTAACCTAAGTATTAAAATTAAATAATTATTTAATATTATTTATTGTGACAGATCATAATGAAATCCAGATTAAAATGAAATAATAGTATAAAATCTCGAAAACTAAATTTTTTTGGGGTGCATTTTTAGGGTTAGGGTTAGTTTTAAAAAAATTATAATAAACAAGTATTAATAGGTTTTAGCTAGCAAATTAAGTATAGAATGTAGATTTCATTTTAAATTATGATTTGCGACATTTATTATAGTATTTAAAAAGTATTTAAATTAATTACTTATTTAAATTAAGTGCTAAATTAAACAATTATTTAATATTATCTATTATAGCAATTTAAAAATATTATATTTAAATAATTTTATTATATATATTTATAAGAATTATTTATAAAATAATTAAAATTAGTATTTAATTTATATTATATATAACTATTTATTTTAAATAAAAATAAATACTTATAAAGCACTAAATACTTATAAATACAATTTATAAGTATTTTTAATAAAACTGTTAAAAAAATATAAGTTAATTATTTTTTTAATTTCCTGATGATGTTGTTCTTTTTAAAAATCTAGGTTGCCTGTTATAAGCGTAAAAGTGTATATTATATCAATATATAAGATAGAATGGTGTAGATAAACGGTATCCCCGGTATGATGAGATAAACAATAAGGAGACAAACAATATGAGACAAAACTATAATCCGATTGGATGTTTATATCTAACAATTAAAAATCGCGTCAATTTATTGCGCTTCACGTTAATGATCTTTGTTATTTCGTTCGTTTTGTCAAATTTTATTTAGTGCTCTACCAACCATTTTTTTTGTTCCAATATCTAACTATTAGACGTAAAAAAATTTGACTTCGCTGCTTCAGGCTCAGTACACCTACATGCATTTAGTATTTTATTTTCGCCATTAGTATTTTTTGATATTTTTTTATATCTAATTTTCATAGCAACTCATGTAAAGACCTTTGAAACTTCTTCGATCTGTTTCTTACCTTTAAAATATTTACCACATACTAAACACGCATAAACATTTAGAATTGATAAGACTTTTTCGAAATCAAAGTCCAGCATATATAAATCACGCGTAAAAGATCTTGAAGAAGTAACGTCAATTCGTAATGAATGCAAAAGGCAGTATGATGAATTGCGTAAATTAAAACTGGAAGAATTCATGTATGGGTTCACTTTAATTTCTCAGAAGCTCAAAGAAATGTATCAGGTATATAGTTTTTGTTATATATACATCAAAAATTTCAAAATTGTTTATTTACAAACTCATCTTTATAGATGATTACACTTGGTGGGAATGCAGAACTTGAATGTTGTGACAGTCTGGACCCATTTTCCAAGGGTATCATATTCAGTGTAATGCCTCCAAAGAAAAGTTGGAAAAATATTTCTAATCTATCTGGTAGAGAAAGATAATCATACCTTATTCGATCAAATTGCAAATAAACACGAAAAAATAATTTAACTAACAGGTAGAATTTTGTAGACATTAAGTTCTTTGGCTTTGGTATTTGTGCTTCATTATTACAAGCCCACCCCGTTGTATGTGATGGATGAAATTGATGCCGCCTTAGATTTCAGGAATGTGTCAATCGTTGCAAATTATATAAAAGAGCGCACAAAAAATGCACAATTCATTATTATTAGCCTACGAAATAATATGTTTGAGTTGGCCGATCGATTAGTTGGTATATACAAAATTAACAATATGGTAAGCTTATATAGATCATGATAATAGACTGAATAATAATATAAACAATTTATTTATTATTTATTATTTATTATTTCTTTATGAATTTAGACCAAATCAATCACCATATCCCTGCGCGATATCATAATACCATAATATGATATAGTGGGTTTATAATAAAATCTAATTAATGATTTCGTGATAAAATAAGTATTTTTTTTTTAATATACCCGAAAATAACGTACAGTACATATGTACGTACGTAGGTAGCAGTAGATTAATCACGATGCCTAAAGGTCAACGTTAATGTATATTTTTACTACTGTATTTGTCACTTGCCGTATTTGTGCAAATTAAACAATCGTAATAACAATAATGTGATAAAAAATGATTTGGAAAGTCATTAATGTATTTGTTTTCAATAACAGATAATGTTGTTTGTATATTATTGTAAAGTAAATCTTTTAAGAAACAGTGAGCGTAAAAAAAAAAAATAAATAGGAAGAATGGAAGTTGATATACTTGAGTCGACTCCACATGAACTTCCAAATATTGAAAGTCAGACAATACCAGATTCTTTAGTAGCTTACAGTCCAGAAGATAGTTTGTATATAGCATGGCCTATTTTTCTTAATACTGTATTTAATTATTTAACTTTATTAACTATAATGCACTACTAATAATATTATTATTAATACAATAATTATAACTAATGTTGTTTTTGTAATTATAAATAAAAATCAAGTATTATTGCACCTTTAAAATTATATATATATAAAATTTTTTAAAAAAACTTTTTTTTAATTTTTTGAATTTAAATAGCATTCATTTTATCATTAAATAAAAAATATTCAAACTAAATAAAAAATATTTTAATCATATAAATTTTATTAAAAGACTACTATATTTTTTTTAGTTAATAAATATTATATTATACTATATATTTTATATTGTATTACTATATTCTCTCTTCAAACTTTGTTCATATAAAGAAATGTACAGTAAAATTTAAAGTAATTTAAATATACGAACTATAATATTTTAATTCTTTATATATTTTTTATAAATAAACAAAACTATGAAACATATGTTTAAAAATAATTTTTCAAAGTTAAAAAAATTAATTAAAAGTTTTATTTTTGTAATAATATAATAATTTTAACTAAAGTACAGTATATAATATATACAAATAAATAAAATACTATAAATATCTTTATATTTACTATTACTACTTTTTATAAATTAAATAAATTTTGAATATATTATAGTAATAACTATTTATAAATTAATAGTATCAAACTAATACTTAATTCCAGAGCAACGTGACGGGTTATATGCTAGTACACTATACGATATAAACTCTCAGCCGTGTACAATACTCAGTCTATTATGGGGTTTTAAAATTGGTGGAGTCAGGTCTTGTATCCGGCCATTTACGGTAATTTTGTGTAAGTTTGCGGGTTCAAGACTTGAATTTACTGGTTTTACTATTATATCGTTGATCTTGTTATATAGCATTATGTTTGTATACTGATGTTTGAAACTCCATTACATTACACCTTGCAATTGGCTGCGCAGAATTTTTCGAGTGTTCTTGGAATAGTTTATGAAAATAGTAATTTAAATGGCGGAAATAAAAATTACAAAATAAAAAATTATAATAGTAGCAACTGCGATGATTTTGGGAGTTATAAATAACCTTATCTATTATTAAAATTAAACTTTGAGCGTTGTGTTACATAAATTCAAAATTTTAATTTATCGTTGTTGGTCTCATAAATATCATATATATGTTGAAAGTGAAAATGGAATTTAAGCTGAATTGAAGTTATTTAAGTTAGAATTAAGGTAAAAATTAAATTTTGGGTATAGTTATTATGTTCCAATCTAACGCTAAGTGTTTCCGTTTCCATTCACATATATAGTATATAGATGGGGAATTCGATTCAGGTTGTTTTGCAAATCCAGACTCACCTGAATAAATTCGTATCGGAATTAAAAAAATTTTGCATGCAATGCATGCTTTTTATATATATAGTAAGCAAGTAAGGGTGCATCTATGCGTTATTTCGATCACTTGCGCGCAATGTTGGCAATTGGACATTTTGGAGCATATAAAAACTGTGCGATTGGACAATTGGACACATAAAATTTTATGTCAATTTAGATAAAAATAAACGCTTGCGCGTTATTTTGAATACACTCATGTGCGTTATTTCTAAGGCTGCAGGTATACATACCGTCAAGTAAATTATGGAAATGACCTATGGAAGTCACTTTATATGACATAAAGAGGTAGTTACCTCAGACTTTCCAAATGTCTGTAGTTATAAGTTATTTCGAGACAAAAAGTCAATTTCCAAAGCTGGAGTTAGCCAGATTTAGATTTAGGTTGGCTTAGTTAGGTAAGCTTAGTTTAGAGTTGTGATTATTAAATTAAGCGACATGCATAATGATTTATTTATAAATATTATACGACTTCATGATCAGTTTCATAAGAATCTACAGTTAAGAAAAGCAACTGGTCAATTAAATACAGTGATATAGTTATAATTGTTATGCGGTTTTATAAACGTTTTCGTAAGCGTTTCATAAGCAATTCATAATTAAGAAAAGCAATTGACAATTCAATTTCATGCAATACCATGTAAATTATTGGATTAAATTTATTGAATAATTTAAAGTTTTAAGTTTAAATTATTAAATACACGAATACTTGTCTAATGAATTGATGGGTTTTGTATTTGCACTATTTACTGAAATGGGATACATATTTTGGTTTTGGTTATGAACCCAAACTTGGTAGAAATACCGATTCCCAAACCCAAACTAAGTAGAAACGCCGTAACTAAAAAAAAGTTTAATATTATAATTGACATAAGATTCAATAACTTCATATTTCGAAATATTAATAAGAATAGTATAACAGTAATAAATTTAGTATATTCGAATAAAAATTTTGACTTCAGCAAACTTTTATTAAATGTATTAATGAACTAATGAACTTCGTTCTTCATCGTTTAACAATAAAATGCATGTTTCTATAAATTTTTTGCCCATAATATCGGTACAACATGACGAGAAGGCTTGAAAATAAACCTTTATCATTAAGGTATGAGAATATTTTAAAAAAGCAATCGCTTGGTAATGCTATTATTTTAATGAGTAAAAGAAAGGAATCAAATTCATAACGATATCCTATATATGAAATTATCGAAATATGAACCAAATTTTCCATAAAACTTTGTAGGCTTTTCACTATTAGTTAAGTTAAGAAAAAGTTATAGTTGGTTCAAATTTTCGCAAGAAAATTTTAGTTAGTGTGCAGAAAGCAGTTTAAATATTTGAGTGTGAGTTACAATCGACTTCCCAGATTATTAAATTAGAATTTCTTTAGGTAAATTTATATGGATCTCTGTGAAATAATTTTCTGTAAAATAAGCTTGCCTGTGAATTGATTACCTGTGAATTAAAGTATAAGTAAGTATCACAATATTATATATATATATTATTTAATTTCGGTTCATTCGAGCAAATTTAAAAATTATATTTTTTTTTAGATGAACATTTAATTATCTTAATCAATTTTTGGAGACCTTCATCTTTTTGAGTTATTAAGTTTTTATGTCAAATTATCGAACTTGCAATCTTATCTTTACAATTTTACTCGTAATAATTTAAATAAACCGGTGCTTGATCATGTTTTAGTTGATAAAAAAAACATTTACGTAGATTTACTTCAATATTTTTATGAAATTGAGATTCATATTTAAAATGCATAGGTGTTGATATACCAAGTTTACTTTTTTTTGTCTTACAAAATTAATTGATTTTGCAATAATAAAAATTATCTATTATTAGTCTTTACATCAGTGTAATTATAACTTCGCATACGTTACTCTTTACTTCTAAAATTCATTATTTTTTATTCTATTTCTAAGTTAAACAAATCAAGATATTAGATATAATTCATGAAAATTCTTGAAATAAGTTTAATTGTGTGGATTCTTATTTAAATTGAAATAAATGACAAATTTATAAATGGATGTTTCGTCATTGTATATATTTACATGAGATTATTCAGGAATCAATTAATAATTACATCAAGGGTTTTAAAACATAATGGTTCTTCAAAACTATGGGATGTCAGTATATAATTTAAATTAAAAGTTTAATTTAAAACCAATTTTAATCTATTTGTTAAAGAATTGAACATGTACAAAACGGTTTTTTCAACCCAATTGTGGCAAAACTAATTGTTGTTAATAAATTTCTTAAATTGATTTTAACATCCTCTGTATTCGTGACATTGGGTTTCAGGCATGTGATGTGATTTGCGCCGCATGAATGGTGTAGTTGCTGTCTTTTGGTCGTCGTAAGGAGTTGAGATTGATAAGTCCTGCATAATACGCCAGTGTCAAGTGAGTGCATAGTATTAGTGGATCAGGACACAAAACCCTTATAACAACAAATCAATACGGCACTAACCTTAAGATGTTGACTTTACTTATATCTGTCACAATAACTAAAATTTTTTCTTTATGGCCTAACGCCAGGGTTGGAAATGGAGCCAATGGAGCTCAATGGTTGTGCGAATGGAGCTCAAAAAACTAGTATCCATTGGCTCCATTCGCAGCTCCATTGGGCTCCATTGAGCTCCATTGCCAACCCTGCCTAACGTTAACCCGAATTGGATAATATTCCTTCATAAATATAAGTGTGCAATTCGTATTAAAATTTGGTGCTGTTTAAAATTGAAGTTAAACGCTTTTACAGCGCTTTTCAAATTACTGTGACCTGGAAATCAGGAATCTAGAAAATGCAAATATATGATTGGTCAAAAAATTAATAGAACAATGTTTAGCCAATCATAGGTTGCTTTTTTCTAAATTACTTATTTCCAGGTGTGAAAAGTGGAATTTGCTAATCACAATAATTTGAAAGCGCTGTAATATTAAAATTGAATATGCGCTAAGTGGTTCACAATTAACTTTAAGTTAGTTCGAAATTTAACGATTCGTGTGGATTAAAATTTCGTTTTCGATTTAAGTATATTTAGAATCCTAATATTCCATTCCGATAATATATTTTATTGATTAATAATACACATATGGACATTACAAAGCGAAAATTGTATTTTAAAATAGCTAGAACCAATCCAATAAAATTATAAACTCAAAAGTTTAAAATGTTGCGGCTATTATATATTATACATCATGCATGCATGTTTTATTAATCATACATTGCATCATTTTTAAAAGCTAATTGATAAATTCTATATATGGGTTGAGTCAATAGAAATCAAACAAATATTTTAGAAATTATTTTTTTTTAAAACTTTGAAGATAAACTTAACCAAATTTGACAAGATATTTTTAAATTATTCTGCAAATTTAAAGAATTTATTTAAAAAATTTTTATTAAATTTGGTTAAAGTTAAATTTTTGTTGAATTACTACTATTCAAAATTTTAAAAAATCTTTATTATAAAAAATTTGCTTGATCTCTGTTGACTCATCCTCATATTACATACTTTATTACACATATTTACTACATACACGAAACGGTAGCAGTCCAGTTAATGGATGTTATACAGGTCACCAGCATGACTGTTATACGAATACTGTTTTTTAACACATAATAAGTGTAATTTCAATTGTACATAATTATTGGTTAAAAAAATCTTTATTTCTGTATGCACTATGTACGTACGTACGTACGTACGCACGCACGTACGTGTACCAGGGTTCTATAACCAGGATTTACATATTTGTGCCGGTAGTACAACCCAAAAAAGGGAACGTCTCTAAAAAATGGAGCAGATTATAATAATATATTATCAAATTAACTTTAGGGTTAGGATCATATTAGATTAAGGTCAGATAGGTTTTAGGTATTTATAAATAAGCAAAATTGCCCTCCCGACATTTTTAATTACCCACCAAGGTAGGTTTAGACTGCCGTTTTTTGTATTTTTCAGGTTTTCGCTTTTCTTTCTCGCCGAAGATCATCAAAATTCTATGATTTGATTGGCCAAACGTCACGTGATTATGCTTTTACGACCCGAAAATAAGGAAATTTAATTTTGTAAATAAACAAAGTGCGTAAAAACACAAATTTAAGGTAAGGAGGAAAGAGCTATAACCTTAAACTGTTGCCCATTATATATAAAATTTCGTCCCCAACTTTTTAATTAATGCACCAAGGTTGATTTAAACACTAGTTTTGGTGGGTTCCATTTTTTTCTTTTCTTCAAACGTGTTCGGAATCATGTCAGGCCGATCCGACTGATTGGTAACTGCCTTTTAAGATTTGAATTACCGGCCCAAATAAGTAAACCAGGGCGACACCAGTGACGTAATCACTTCACCAATCATAGTGATCGTAAATCATTTAATATAATATGATCGTAAATCACTTAATATATAATATCATCGTAAATCACTTAATATATGAGTGCCACCAAGGTAATTCTTATTAGATGAAGAATTACAGGTTTTCTCTTGGTAGTACTCATACAATGTGATCGTAAATCACTTAATATATAATATAAATATATAGTATTGCCTGATTGCATCACTGGCACCCTGGAACGTACATACGCTCATGATAAAATATTGATATGAAAATATATATATATGGTTTTTGCTAGCATCATTATAATTCATGCAAATGTTTAGTCAAATCTCATTTGGGACCATAGTAAAAAAAAATTGTACATACATTTAGAGAGGCTGTTATATTATTTGGGACAAAACACAATATGCATTAAAGAGGACGTACATTTAGAGAGGTTAAATTACAACTGCTATATTATTTAAGATCAAACAAATATGCATTAAATAAGTTTATCATCTTGCATGCATTTTTATGGAGTACATTTAGAGAAATCTATTATATAATTTATTAAGCAGAAATAATAGAATTACAAGTATATAAGATGCTAAATTTCTTAGTGTATTTTAAATAAATTCAAAAAGATCTTTGTAACAATAAACCTATTGATATCAATAATGAATCAACAATTTAATTCGTTTTTAATCGTTTTTCTTTCATATTTACTGGCATTTGCTATTTTTGCTGATGCTCATAACTACGAAACTTCAAAACATAAAATTTCACCCTGCTGTAAAGCTAGTGGTAGCCCAGGATGGACAAATGAAATGCACCATGCTACCGCTGGAGATTCTTTTCCAGAACTTGATGTTACTACAGCACAACATTGTTGTCAGAAGTGTGTTGAAAATCTAGATTGCATTCAATGGGTTTTTGGACCAGGAGGGTGTAAAACATTCTTCGAAAGAATCCCGTCAGTCAGTATATGTTCGTTTTCTTTAGGTCAACCACTTATCCCTAATGGAGATTCTGGAGTTATTCGTTGTGAGAATGATGGTTGTTATAAATCATGTGAGTCTAATGAACCACATGAGTAGGGATGGAAAAAAGCATGTTGTTTATTTTTTTGTATTTTAAAACATGTTTTAAACATGGTTTAAAACATTTTTTATGTTTTTTATTAAATATCAGATATAATCAACTTTCTAAGTGGATGCACTTAAAACTGCATTTAACCATAAACTTTTAGAGAATAATAAGAAAAAGTATATTTATAAGATCATGTATGTATATATTTGGGCCAGTATTTGAGTATGTATTTAGAGAAAGTATGTATTTGGAGGAAGTATGTACTTATAAAAAGTGCATTTTAGAGGGCTAATAGTATCATGTGATCAAAATTCTATATTATGATTGGTTCATGAATAAATATTTTTTTTTATTGTTTGTATTGAAAATCCAAATGTTTTAAACCGTTTAAAGCATGTTTTAAAACATCTTGTTTTTAAAACATTTGCCAATCATATGAGCTTCAGGAATATCATGATCTTCCCCAGTATCGTATCACCATAAAATTTTACTGTCACATGATAGTAAAAATTTTTGGAAGTTTATTTAAGTTAGAATTAGGGTCTATAATAGGGTTAGTTGTTAAAGGACTTAATAGTAAAATCAAACTTTTGTTAATACGCATAAGAATCTTCCTGATCGTGTTACGTTACACCAAATCATACTTAATTATTGGATACTGAGGTAGTTAAATAACATGAGCCTCATGAACTCATGATTGGAAATTAAATTTATTCTTTAAATAGAATATGATACGTATAGTGATTTACCATCATAATTATAAACCAACTACGTGATTTTTGTAATGTATGAACGGACGCTATAAAAGTAGCATAAATATTGTTATGAAAATCCATATCAGTATAAGCTTAAGTGAATTTTGGTTGATACAATAGTAAAATTTTTATGCATAAACAATTTAAAAAAAATTTGTATAAACATTATAGTACAGAATACAAATCTTGATAGTAATAAAATTTTATATTACAAATTACATATCATGCGCACCAGTGGTATTTTTCATCTAATAAAAACACAGCTTCAAAATAAAGCAATTGTTTAAGATTTAAATGCTGGAATTAATGATGCCTGACGAAACTATATTTTACAATGATGAAAATTTCGTTTGATGAGTCTCTTTATGAATAATTCAACCAATAAAATATTAAAATACAGTCGACTCTGTTTCATCGGGTAACGCCAGATAATTATGTCAGGAAAAAAAATTAGAAAATGGATGGATAGAATAACGCGGGAAGATTGAAGAAGAGTTAACCCAGTGATTAACATGATTTATCACCCTCGATATAATCACTTGGTGATTTTGATTGGCAAAAATGTAAACAAATGTCAGGTGATAAATTGATAATGCGCACTACAGCACTAAAAAGTTCTGGTCACATGATTACCAATAAGTTTATTTAGATTAGGGTTAGGGCTGGTGTCTATGTTAAGGTTTGGGGTTAGCGTTTTATATAATAAAATCGATCAAGGAATAATTTTTGTTAGTGCACAAAAGGTTATTTCTTATGAGAAATAAGTGATTTCTTAGAACGAACGTTTGTTTTGAATTTGCAGATCGTCACATGACCAGAACTTTTTTTGCCGTGGCTAAATGGCATATTTTTTTTGCATTCGCGCCAATAAAATATTTGATTTATAACACTGGTACCGAAATAAGGCACTTTTTTTAGATTAGAAGCACTTATCAGTTATCTGTTATTGTTGCACGGTGTATGAATCACCTGAATCAAAATTAGGCCTCCGCATGGGCCGGATATGGCTGGGTAATGGAAATACCCTAGCCCTACCCGTTTGTGTAAGGGCTTGACTTCCAAGCCATTACCCTTACTCTAGGGCTTAGAACTCGATGCTCTAGCCCGGCTCTCAAAGCCATGGGTATCCACGGGCTTAATATAAGTAATACATGTTTGATACGAATAAAATAAAATTAACTAGTAAATATATATAGAGTTGAATACTTATTTAAAACACTTAGATTAATAAATGTGACAAATCATAATGAAATCCAGATTAAAATAAAATGATAGTATAAAATCTCGAAAACTAAATTTTTGGGGGTATGTTAGGGGTTTATGGTTAGGGTTAGTTTTAAAAAAAATTATAATAAACAAGTATTAATGGGTTTTAGAAGGCTAGCAGATTAAGTATAGAATGTAGATTTCATTTTAAATTATGATCTGTGACAATAAATGCTCTTTACATGCACATGCCAAATTAACGTGGCTAATGAGAACTAAATATTAAATATTAGTGAACTCGAATACCTGATATTAGTTTAGGATGATGTTTTTTATACTCTGCATGTTGACGAGGGTCAACAGATAGAAAAGAAAGGTAGCACTGGTCAAGGGTTATATGCCACGTGCTACAACCTTGACCAAAAATCGATCGTAATCAGCAAAGCATGGGGTCGAGATCAGAGATCAGTCAATGTCAAATCACATAATTAATAAGCAGAGATACGTAATAGAAAAGTTTTTTATGCAATAGATTAATGTTCTTTATACTCAACCTAAAATTATAAAGAATAGATATTCACAAATTGATAGTTACCGGTATTTCAATAAGCATTCTTTATCTCATGTACTTCTTAAATAAAATAAGTATCAGGTATGGATCGACATTAACATTCATTAGCCAATTATATGAGCTGATATTCCTGTGAAATATGTATAACGGGTACCCGCAGTACTACCCTCGCCTACCCGTCTGTGTAAGGGGCCCATGTTTCAAGCCCTTACCCTTACCCTAGGGCCTGGGATTCAATATTCTAAATACCCTAGCCCGGCCTTTTGTGGTCCTACCCGCGGGTACCCATGGGTAGCCCAGGCCCATGCGGAGGTCTAATCAAACTTACCATGTGATTATATCGAGGTGATAATTCATGATAATCACTGGGTTAACTCTTCTTCAAGTGTCCCAGAATATATAGTAGCACAAAAGGGTTTCGGTGCAACTCTGGCATACATTATAATTACTGATATTGACTATTTATAACTACGATAAATGCTATCTAGTAAACAAGACCAGCAAATCAATATCCATCTAGTGTTAACCTGAGAGTATCTCTCGGAAATTGAGGTCAACGGAGCAACTATCGATAGGGAGTCACGTGAGCACAGAGACATGGAACTGTGCAGTGGTGTATCGTTGTTGTTAGTATTCATATAAGTGAGAGAGTTTATTTATAGTGTGATTTGGCAATTCGAAAGAGAGTGTAATGTAATTTTAGAATCGATTGTAGTGTCCTTTATTTATATTAATAAATGATCATAGCAAACATGCTTACAAAGTAGAGCGAATATCGCCCGTATTTATAATAAAATATTCTATATTAAAAGGAAATGGCATTTCTGCTATAAATGTTCGATCAATCATTTATGCCATTACTTCTTTTTTGCATATCAGGTCGATACGCCTAATGATTGGTGCCGTAATTCAAATCATGCTATGTAGTAATGCAGTAAATAATTACTACGAAAGTAGTAATTGTAATAATATTTATTATATGTAATAATTATTATTACGTGTAATAATTATTATTACATGTAATATTTATTACTACATGTAATAAATATTACTACACGTAAAATATTTTATTATAAGTAGTAATTACTACTGCAAGTAATAATTACTAGCGGCCCTTCAACATTAAAAAAAAAAATAATAATAAATAATTACTAGCGTTAATAGAACTTGAAAGGTAAATATCGGTTAGATCAGCGAATTTACATGCAGGGTAAAGCCAGGTGCGTTTATATATGCATGCAGTTTAATATTTACCATATTTGTAAAGTGTAATAATATAGTAAAAAAAATCGCATATAAATACGTATAGATAAGCAAGTTAAAATAGATCTCTTTCTTCTCTTTCTCACGTAATACTGTAATATAAAGTAAATACTAAGTAAATACAAACCTTATCGTTGTGATAACCGCAGGTTTGATCGAAGGTGTGGAGTGTGGTTGTGTTTGAAGGCAAATGCGTAGTTAGTATTGAGTAGTAAAAAAAAATAATGAAAGTAAAAGTCTTACCTGATATTAAACTATACGATAGTTTTTATCATAAAAAAATGTATTTTTATAAAGTATATATAACAACTTGAAGAAATCAGTCGATAAATATGAACTTAAAACATTCGAATATGCTAAGATTAGAAATGCTGTTGGAATGTATATTAACATAAAAGGAATTGAGATTAAAAAAAGCAAATGAAAGGCATTCGAATATTATTATGATCTGATGATACATTAAATATTTATAGTATTTACTGTCAGATATTGTTGATAATTCGTATATTATGATACTATTATGGAGTCAAAAACTAGGTGGGCGTAAGCATTCAAACAAGATATGAGAATGGTATGGATAAGAACAATGAAAGTTGTTATTGCAGAGAAATTTAGAACGAAAAAAATAATAAGGTATTCACTTATCTGCTAGTAGTGATAGATAGTTCAGCTAATCCTGGATTTGTTACTTTATTGGAATAGGAGTTGAAATCGAGGAATTTGATAAACATACATTGTATTATTATGAAGAACTGGAGTTGGTAATGGCAAATGTATGAATGTAAGATATTTATATACTTTAAAAAATCCAACACCGTATAATGAATTCTTATAGTTCATTTATTGCTGTAGAAGTTGAAAATGATTACCTGCAAAACAGATGAATATTATCTAAGCATAAATGTGTTTAGCGATTATTACCGTTCATTGAGGTAACTCAGATTATAATATAACTAGAGTATAAGTCCGGAGCTCATAACGATAATTTTAGCAAGCTATAAGCCTGAAAAATCGGGTCACATACACGATCACATTTTCAGGGGCATTACGGACGGAAAATGCGGGTTTGAGATTTCTATTATGAATGCATCAAAATCGTAATTTTAGTCATCAAAGCATGCTTCACTCCGGACAATTATGATATAATACTAACCTGAGTTCACTGACCAGTGACCCAGGTCTATTCTTTTGATTACTAATATAAAGATAATTCACGCACGCGTATTTTACATTTAGATTATACAGATAATCTTGTTTGTTTCAAAAAATGTCTTCGCCTAATAATATTAATGAAGAGTCTACTACAACTGTTAGTCCTGAAGGAGATAGTAGTAATAGTCAACAAAAAATAACTGGTCGACCTTTTAACCCCGTTTGGGAACACTTTAATCAGGTAGAAAAAAAAAGGTGTGGATATTACTCAGCAAGTTGCAAATACTGTCTGCAAAAGTGGCCACGCGGTGATATTTCTACCTTTAAAATGCATATTGCACATAACTGTCCTAATGCCCCATTAGAAGCACAGCTTTTTTATTTCAAACAATTATCTAAAGATGACGAAGACCAAAAATCAAATAAGAAACGAAAAGTAGATTTAAAAAACAAGGAAGATATCCTTAAATATGTTGAGAATCAAGAATTAACCCCCAAAAGGCAAGAACAATTAGAAAATGGCATGTGTCTTGCATTTGTTTGCGCGGGTATCTCATTTAATGTCGCCAAGAATAAAATTTTTCATGCGTAGCTTCAAAATCTCAGACCGGGTTTTAAAATACCTGGTTCTAAAACACTTGCAGGGAGAATTTTTAACAAGCAAATTATTCGGGTGGAAGCGAAAATGGAAAGTGAAATACAAAATAAAAATTACATTACACTTGGTATTTAAATAATATTAAAGTTTATTTTTAACAATCTAAATAAATAATAATATTTTTATTTTATTTTTTTATAGCACTTGACGAGTGGACAGATCCATGAAGCCAATCAATTTGGAACTTTTTGCTTTTGACACCAGACCGCAAAGAGCATTTATATGCCTTGCATAAGGGAGCCTACTTTTATTACCTGATTTTCTAGAGAGGGGTCAAAAATTTTGGAAATTATATATAACACCTGATAATTTTCATATATCTAGGTGGGGTAAGGGCTACTAATAAACTGAAATCAGGTGATAAAAGTAGGCGCCCTAACTATTCAAATATACATCATACATCGGAATTTCTTGCACAAGAAATCGAAACAATAATTACTCAAATTGGAGCTGAGAAAATTTGTGCGTAGTTAGTGATAATGGCGTGAATGTTGCAGCAGCATGGCGACTAATTACGTGTACACAAAAATTTCCTCAGATTGTAAATGTATCATGCATAGCCTATCGGCTAAATCTTATCTGTAAAGATATTATGAAAGAATCTTTTTCAAAACGTGTTTTATCTCAAGCAACATTAGTTGCACAATTTTTTAAATCATCTCACATAGCTAATTCAGCACTTGAAAATGAAATTCAAATTAACAATATTGTAGGTGGGGGTATCAAACGATATGTAGTAACTCGTTGGTCAAGTTATTACGATACAATTTATTCAATATTACGTTTGAAGGTTGCATTTATTCGAGTAAGTTCTATATATCTATGTTAAAATAAAAATGCAATTATAGTAAACTCTCAATTAGTGAAAAAATTTGTTTTGTCTAATAACTTCTCTATATATTTACAAAAAGATTTTAGAATATGATCCGGATATTATTACAAATAATGAAGTATATTCGATTTTAAATAGAGGCTCATTTTATGATGACTTATACTTTATGACTACTGTTCTACGGGCTATTAAAGAATCCATTGTTCAACTTGAGAGTCGGGATTTAACGCTAGCAGATGTTTCATTCATTTAATAAAATTAGCGTCTACAATCTATCAAATGCCTCAAGATCAACATGTTACATTTCGAAGACATTGTGTTAATTCTATCAATCGACGACTTTTGGTGTTTAATGATGATATATATTATTTGGCATATTTCTTGCATCCGAAATTTAAAGGTAAATTATATATATATTATATTTATTATTTTTTTGCTTTTTTACTCTTTGTTGTCCTAAAAAGCACTAATATTCTATCACGTATATTAGGTCACGGTTTTAAAAGGGGTCAATACAAAAAAATTTCAAGATTTGCAGGTAATTTGTGGAAGGCTTTTGGTAATAGTGAAAGCTCTTGCTGACAACTTTTAGGACAGCTTGCTTCTTATAAACTGAGCGAGCCACCTTTTAATGAACCATTCGAACCTGATTGCCAAACACCACAGACATGATGGAAAACAATTGAAGATGTTTACGATCATCTTCCTACCTTAGCAGTTAAACTCCTTAATATTATTCCGCATTCTGCTTCTTGTGAGAGGGTCTTTTCAACTTTAGGATGGATCTATGGAAAAAAAAGAATCAAATTGGCATTTGAAAAAGTTGAAGCATTAGCGAAGATTCATCGATACTATACAACACATGCGAAAGAAGAAATTTCTCATATTGACCATGAACTTACTTTAGAAGATGTGTTGGCTGTAGCAAATGAAGTTGAGGAGTTTGATGATAGTGAATCAGACGAAGATTCTGGTGAGGATGATGATGATGAAATCGAAATCGAATTATTAGATGAGACATTGGATTTGGAAGAAATTTTTGATTTGAATCATGAAATTTTTAGAGAAAATGGTCAAAACAACAATATTAGATCGGATTCTGAACATGTAGCTGAAGAAGATCCAAATTATAATTACGATGTAGATGATTTGGTTGATGAAGTTTTTGCATAGCAAAAAATTTCGGGTTAGATAGTATACTGTCTAAAATAGACTATTACATAAATGTATTGTGTCTAAATTCTTTTTTTGAGTAATACGATTTATCAATAAATAAGATTGATTTATCTCTAATAAGATGATACATTAGAAATCATCAAAACGTGCTATTACCTTTTATTTATTATTATTTTTTTTTTTTTTAAAAAAAAAACATTACAAATTGGCTTTCGGTCTGTAGTTTTTTACGGTAACTATTTAATAGTAAGTGATGCTAAGAGAAAACTTATATTTGCAATTAGAGATGATCGATATTTTTTTTCCTTATCGTTAAAATAGTGTTCTGAATTAAGTTTAATGCATTTGATTTTTCTCACGTATTGAAAAAAATTTAGTAAATTGAGTATATAATTAGTTATTGTGTGATCGATCATCTCTATTTACAATACAATGCATCTTATTTTAAGTTATAAATAAATAATTCTTGATTTAGAGGGGCAAACTTTTAATAGTCGGAAATTGAATAAATTAAACAAATGAGCTGCCATTTTGATAAAACGGGTCAGCACCTTTTTTCGTCAAAAATTTGTCATTGATAAAGGTTGCTCAAGTATTACTTTATATTCAAACATAATAAATTCTCACTAAGTTTCAAAAAAAGTAATCATTTTATTGTTAATGCTCGAAGCTTTTAAAACAAATAATCGATGCCTTGATACGGACATAATAAATGCAACACATCTTTTAAAATAATAATAATAACAACATAAAAAAAAATTTACTCTTGTTGCTATAAAGCAACATTCGCTAGTGATTCAATAAATTGATCTATTGTTGTTGCAACAAAAAATTTAAATTAATATAATCATTAAAAAGGGATTGAGATGCTTGAGAACCCTTAATAAGTAAAAAAAATCAAATTGATTTGGAAACTGTCTCCAATTTTATTCATGTATAAATTCTAACCGATTTTCCTTTCATTAAATTCAACCCTTAATCCTGTAAGCATCGGGCTATATTAAACTATAACTAAAAAGATCATAGAGTTTTTACTGAAGATCGTGGGTGAGATCAATTGCGAATATAACTTATATCTCAATTGCTGATAGGCTTAAAATAAAAATCGACATACGTTGAACTTAAATACCCAACAGCTCAGGATATTCATATGATTTTTGGTAGGTATGGTTTATGCCATATGCGTAGAGCAAACTATCTGTTAATACATGTAGTAGATATGCCATCTGATCTGCAGATCTGACATTTCGGGTGCAGTTATCTCGTGAATTAATCTGAACACATGTTCACATTCAGATGTTATGCTCTACATAAGCCACAATGCCGCAATTTTTTTTAGGAAAACTGATGTAAGCGATAAATAATATAATAATTGATATAGATACAGTAAAAAGAAAAAAAAATGTAATGATAAACGATACAGTCATCCCTCCATAAGTCACGCAGTTGGGGAAATGTGCAATCCGAACAATAATGTGCACTTATGGATATAAAAATCACGTGAGTGCACATTAATGGAGAGAAAGGTTCGACTGTAAAATGTTTTTTGATATAAAAAAATAGAACATCATGGTTATAATTATATCCAATACGTATCAGATATAGATTCTTCTTTGCTATCATTCTTAGTTTTGCAATGCTATCTAACTGACCTTCGCTTAGTTACAATTCGAAATGATCACTTTAGGAGTTTTTCTTTTATTATTTACTAGGCTATATAGGACTTTAAACATATTGCATATCGTTGGACGGTTGTTTGGTGCATAATTAAGCGCTAAATAACGATAAAATATTAATCAAAATTAATAATCTTGTTTTTAAAAGGATAATTTATTATTTACCTTTTATACTGATCTTGATATATTCTCCTGGCATAGAATTATCAAAATTCCATTGGTGATCTTGATTAATGATTTTATCTTTTATAAGGTGAATATCATAACCTTCAAATGGAGCTTTTTCATTGGCAAGCTCCCAAAGATCCACGCCAAAACTAAATTATGTAAAAAAAAAAAAGTTAGAATTTAATAATTTACATAAGAAACCCAATTTAAATACTGTCAGAATCCTTTATCAACAATAATTATATTATTTTTGAAGTTGTATATTTAAAATTTATCGAATACAAATTCCAGAAGTTCTCCAAAATGAATAATCCATTAGTTAAATTTGGGGACTTAAGACCCAATTCTATAAATCTGCTGTAACTAATAATATATAGTGGTTCGAAACTGAAACAGATAACACCAGCCATTGGCTGTTTCTCATTCAATTAATGTATCAACAAAAACGTTGACAACAATAAAGTCTGACCGCACATTAATTTTATAATCTTACCTATAAGCTTCACATTTGAAATCATATTTTGTTTCATATTTTTCGGGTGGATATAATGAATGAGTATTGAATGAGTATGAGTATTATGAGTATAAGTATTATGCGTATAAATGTTTCGTTTTAATATTTCTGGTGCTATATATCTGACTCCGGGTCCAACACCGATATTTTTTGTTTTATCTGTCATTAATCGACTATGAAAAAAATTTGTAATTTTAGCCTTAAAATTACTTGTGCTACCAGTTATCAAGATGTTTTCAGGCCTAATATCACGATGTAAAACGTTTAATGCATTTAGAAACACCAATCCATTACATATGTCAAATGCAAAGTTTAACTTAATCAAATGATTCAAAGGTTTATGCTTTACATAGTATTCCTTTAAATTGCCATGATCTGACCATTCGATGATCACATATCTTGAGCTAGGAGATGATGTGTCTTGTATGATTCCATAAAATTTGGCTATGTTTATTAAACCTCTTGAAGCTTTTAAAAGTGCTGCCTGAACAAATATATCATTATTTTCATCTTGATGAAACTGTTTTATGATTGTGATGTTACCATCATCTGCCTTCTGAATGTTTCCATCTTTAAATTCCTTTATAAACCTCATTGATTGGTCATAAAATAAATTATCATTGGTAGAGGAATTCTTAATACTGTTATTTATTTGATCAATAAATCCAAACATGGAATCAACTTCATCAAAGTTGCATTGAAGTGCTTCGATAAACTAAAGAATAAATAACCACGTAAATTACGTTTTTAAGATAAAAAGTGTAGCTCTAGATCAAAAAAAAAAAAAAACCTTAATTGATTCTTCAATATCATCATCAACTTCACTGATGATATCGGAAACTTGCTTATTGATTCGAGATTCGAATTTGAGAGACGATATAGATTCATTAAATTCTGTTAGTAGTTTAAAATATTCATTTTTTAATTGATTTAATGAAATTGTTGAATCAATCACACGAACAAAAGATTTTAATCCCCCGATTTGAGAAATATTTTCAATAAAATACTTGATGCTCTCTATATTTTGTAGAAAAGCTTGAAAAGATACATGGGTCATCAGGGCGGATATCTAATTGATTTTCAAGTGTACAAATACTGTGTTCAGCGTCAATAATACATTGACCTAATCTTCTACACATTTTTTTATTAAGTTGCATGTTAAGTGGTAACCAAGTTCTTCTTAATTGATGAACTTTTTCAAATAATGGTAAAAACGTATCTAAAGTAATAGACTGTTTTAAATCTGCAGTCAAGATCGAATGTAATTGCATTTGTGCAGTATAATTTGGTAAATTTTTTGGAATTATAGAATATTGTATTGGGGATTCTACAATAAATTAAATTGAAAAACAAATTAGGAAATTTTAAACAATTATATCATCCAGTTATGACATTACTGCATTACAAACCTGTTAATGAAATATTTTTTCTGTACAGGTCGGCCCTTCATCTTTTCAAGATCTCTTAATATGTTCAGGTCTTAATGAAGGGTCTGGATTCCAACATTTTTTCGTATATCTCTATATATTTCATAGGCATTCCTACTTTCCGCTTTTCTCTTAGACCAAAATGAAGTCTTACAGCAAATATATAGTTATGCTTATCGTTTTCAAATGGTGGACAACAAGTGTATATTTCCCACATAAGCACTCCAAAACTATAAATATCAGAAGCTTTCTCATGATGACGATTAGAATTACTTTTTACTAGTAATTTTGGATCAACGTAGGCCTGCACTCCACGAATTTCTGATATATAACCGTTTTTGATTCTAGAAGAGATTTCGAAAGACCAAAGTCTGCCAAAAGAGGTTCACCTTTATGAATTAGAATGTTCTTAGAATGCTGTATAATTGGCCGGAGCGTAGCGACGGACATTTAGTGTTTACGCATGGTGATATAAAAGTTACGTTTTTGATGCGGTTTGATCTAAAAAAATTACTTTTTTGATTTTTTTTATATCAATTACATAAAATTAGATCCACAATTTGGAAATTTTTTGTCCGTCCGCACGCGTGTCGCGTAAAAAAAAAAAATCCCTGATAAAAAAAAATCAACAAACAGACCTGCCAATTAAATAATTTTTTAATAAATTTACATATTCTATTAGTTGGACGCCTAAAATTTACAAAAATATTCGAACATAAATTTGTTTTTGAAACTTTGTAGATATTTTGTAAAAATTTCCAAGCAATTCCTTGTCTTTTTAATGAGTTGAATCGTTTTGAAACCGATAATTTTAATAAATATATTTATCATTATTAATATTACTGCTATTAGTATAAGCTATAGTAAAATTATTAGCTAGACACTTATAAACAAATTAGATTTAAATAATGTGTACTATATACTGTATTATTAAATATATACAACTATTATATATTATATTAAAATAATTAATTAGTTTTATTTAAAATTTTGAATTTTAAAATATTTTCGCTCCGGCCTCACAATGCTACGCATTAGCCTAGTTAGTAAAATAATTGAATATTAGTTTATAAAAAAACATTTTCATTGTTGGTAATTTGGCTTAACCAAACCACTTTACGACCGATTTCACAGAAAAACAATTCTTTTTAATTTTACTACAGTATATGAAAGTAAAAATATTATGCTAAAAAAAGCTTCTTGAAGGTTTACTACATAAATATATATATATATTTTACTATACATCTATCTCTGACCTGAATAAATTACCATGACAAATTCACATTTCTGTAAAATGGATCATTTAAAGTTGGATGTAAAAAAATATGGAATAAAAGAGGGCAATTACCAAATCTCTGTGCACTATACCCTGATCGTGCAAGAATTTTAACCCTTTAAGAATAGCTTTATTTAAATAAATTTTTCTACTCAAATCTAGCTGTTCTTTTTGTTCTTTTAGATAATCCTTTAGAGTACCATTGTCTGCAAATTGCATGACCAAAATATAATTTCCCGATTCAGGATCTAAATAAATAAATAATCTGATGGTCAGTAATAATAATCATGATTGTAGTCACATGGGAGAGACTTTCTATTTAGAAAGCCGTGTAATAAAATTTGAGCCAATAGAGTATAAAATAAATTATTGTGCCTCCCAAAACCAATAATCTGTTAAATCTGATATGACAAATGGTTTCAAAACTAACAGTCTTTATATAAAAAAAATCACATTTTTGTTGTTTCTATTCACTATAAAGTCAAACCTCTCTATTGTACCCCCTCGGGACCTTAGTAAACAAAAAAAAAATACTCTTAATGTGGGTGTGCATTTATAAAGAATTTATAAGGATGCATCTTGACATGTCTGCGTATTATATATTAAAATTTTAATATTACATAATTTTAAAAGAGTACATTTATTCCTCACCCGGGTGATTTTTGGCATTCCTCACAAGCTTATATGATTTTAAAATTTTACTAATAAAACCATCTTTGAGGTTCTAACAACTTACGAAATTTTACTTTAAGCCCAACTTTATAGCCCTAAATATATTCTTTAACCCAATCCCAACCTTAATTCTAACCTAATATTGGAGCAGTTGGCTGCAAATTGTCTCTTAAGAGAGATGAATAATTCACCCGGTGAGGAATAAATTATTTCATTCAAATTTATACTTTTTTGACCACCTTATGTCAAAAATTACTGTAAATTCTCGAAATAGTGGGCATCTGCGCGTTATTTCGAGCACGCATATGAACGTTATTTTGAATATAGGTTTACGGTATGTTTTGAACTGCACATTATAAAGTCAATTGGCTTATGCGTTATTTCGGGCGTTATTTCGAAATGGCCTTTGCTATTTTAGGAAACGCACGACCCTATTTCGAGAATTATGGTGGTCCGGTTAAAATTTATCGACTTTTTGGACTTATGAAACTTGAATATACTTAACCAAAACCATTTATATTAGAAGACGTCAGTATATTTATATACGATAACCAGATAACTTTATAAAATCGGCGAACAATATTAAGGCGTTATCGCATTTTGAAATGAAGAATTGGACCAAGAATCGAACAATAATAAATCTAATGATATGTAGTGGGTCCGTATTGGAGATGTACCTCCCGCGAGATAAAACTAGCATACATTTCACATATATCTTGTTCAAGACAATATCGCACGAGTTCGTATGTATCATGAATAATAGAATAAATTCTAAAAATTTCATAAAATTTTCTTAATCGAATAGTTCATCTCGCGCGAGTATGTCATCACAGACAAGTCGTGCAAATTTGCGGGAGCGATAATTTGTCTCCATGTACAAGGCAATTTCTAGCTTGTACACATATTGTTCACTAACAATCATTTCACAAACAACTAGTCTATTAACAATCATTTCACAGACAACCAGTCTATTAACAAGCATTTCACCAATAATAGATTCCTACAATTATTACACTACCATAAAGAAATAGTCATACTTGTATTCACTCTTATTCTAAACTTAACTCTTAAAAAAATACTAAATTATAAAAAATTATCTCGCGTTAGGTGTAGATTCGGTTGTTTTCAATGAAGTAATTATTGATGAACTGGTTGTTGGTGAAATGGATTTGGTTGTCGATGAATGAATAATATAAGTATGGAAATAAATTTACCTTGAGATAATCTTGAGATAATCCATAGAATTGAATGATATATTCTTTACAATACTTAGATGTTTTTAAGGCTGCCAACTGAAAAAAAATAATTAATTAAATCATGATAAACTTCTTTACCACACGTTTTATATTCTATTTTCAACCAACCTCACGGTCAAAATCTTTATTTTTCAATCCTGTAGAATTTCCACGTTTAAAAATTTTGCTGCTATGCATAATCCATTCCATTGTCCTTTATAAACGATACCAAAGCCTCCTGATTCAAATACCTTAAGATCTGTTAATTCAGAATGCTTAATATCTAAATCATATTTCGTTTCGCAACCGGGCGGTTTTAACTGGTTTGAATGTTCAGCTCTTTCATTACAATTTATGGAAAGATTTGTTGTTTCGTTAAGAATTCTTTATTAGCCTGATCACTAACTGAATCGTATACTGTTTCACGATCAAGCAATTTTGAAAGATTTGTGGTTTCGTTATGAAGTCCTTTATTATCCTGAAAATTAACTGAAACTGAATCATATATCGTCTCTTTATGAAATTCTTGAAATTCTTTATTAGTCTGATCACTAACTATATCATTTATCGTTTCACAATCGGGCGGTTTAAAATGGTTTGAAGATTCTGTTCTTTCATTACAATTTATAGAAGAATTTGTTGCTACTTTATGAAATTCTTCCTTATTAGCCTGGCCACTAACTAAAGAAGCAACGAAAAAAAAAGAAAGATGACCATTTCTAAGTATGAATCTGTAAAGAGAAGAATCCACAGTCAACTACCTATATAACGGACACCTATAATAAAAATCACCTATATAACGGACTTAAATTTTAAAATTTATTATAAATCTGTTATAAAGGATTTTACAAAAAATAATTATAAGACCCAAAAATCTGTTATATAGATAGTTGACTGTAATTGTCCAAAATGAAGCAGAGGACTCTTTTATATACATGCCAAATGTCCAATTAAATTTCTTGGCAAATGTTACATCATATTTACAACATTATAAAACAAAAAAAAGGTTTTAATCGAGAAAGGATAATTTCAATAGTGAAGTCTAGTTACTCAAAGAGTAACAGAGAATATTCCTAAACCGTAATAGGAATGCTATGTTTGACCCGTTTGTAGATTTAACTATTAAATCAACCATAAAATATCCCTCTAGTTACTCAAAGAGTAACAAAGAATATTCCTAAACCGTAATAGGATTGCTATCTGTTTGACCCGTTTGTAGGTTCAACTATTAATCAACCATAAAATATCCCAATTACAGAATTAAGTTTCTCATTTAAGTGTCACATATTATTTATTTTTTTATTTATTTTTTAACGTAGAATACAGTTTGTTTTGCATAGTTTTGTTCTAATTCGGTACTTCTGTACTTTCTTGTACAATGGTTGTTTTCCATATCTGGATTTTTTTTTTTTTTTGGGGGGGTTTTTTTTTTTTTTTTTATTATTTTAATTAAAATAAATAAAATTTTTCTTTAGTTACCGTGAAAATACTTGAATCAGATCATGCCAAATTAGCCTAAAAAATTCGTTACGTTTTTATATATTCTATATCACTGTATACTCTTTACTCTATTTAAATTTACTATTTCGAATTCGTAAACCATTACTAGAGTACTGCCCACCCACCCACCTTGCAGACTTACGTTTTATTTATATTAACGTTAATCTTTATATTAAATGTCGCAGATTAAAATGAAATCAGATTAAAATGAAACTGGGGACCTCTCTTGCTCACCTTTAAAGCTTATAAACCCCACATATACTCGTTTATTAATAACCCTAACCCTAAACCCTAACCCTAATGCTAAAAAAACCCCTAAAAAATGTCCCCTAAAAAAATTTAAAATTTTGCTTAAAAAATAGAAAAATTTCATTTTAATCCGATTTCATTTTAATCTGTCACATTAACTGTATTTAAGCCTCAAATACTATTTATTTGTTAAAAAAAAATAAAGATTTTTCTTATTTATTAATACCTTATAAATAATTTATTATTTAATACCTTTAATAAAACCGTAACAAGCAATCTAATACAGTATAGACTTTTTAAAATTGTGTAAGTTAGAAATTTTTGTCCGAAATTTAAATATTAGCCAATTGGCCGTTGCCGTTTGCCAACCAATTGCTAAAAAAATTGACCGCAAAAAATTGCCAACACTGACCAAATGTACTGAGCAACATGGGTGGCACGAAGTGCCACCCATCATACTAACGATTCATATAGAATACGGATTGAATAATTGAATCCAGATTTGTCCAGATTCAAGTTATATACAAAGTAGTATTCAGATTCGATTTGAATGCCTTTAATTAAAGAATAGATCGGGAACTACCTTTGTTAACTCTCGTAAGTGATTAATACTGCAGTATAAGTGAAGCTACTATAATTTAAACTTATTAAACCTAAGAATAGTTTTTTGTCTTATTATAGATCTTCATCATGACGACTAATTCACAGACCGCATCAAACATTTATTGTTATATTTTAGAATATAATTTTATTATTTTACGGTTTCTATAAAACTCGTGGGTACATGAAAATAGAAGTTACTGGCTAGTTTTATTCTAAATATGATATATATATATTTTTAAAAAAATGATTTAATATTTACATTGGTAAAATTCATACAGATACCAATTTTCAAAGTATAATCAATTATAATTGGCGGTGCATCGTAAACATAGCCGATTTTATCTCTTGAATAGAACAACAAAAAATTTTTATATCTTAACTCGGAATAATTGATCACAGTAGCTCCCTTTAATACTGTTATAGAACATTTAAATATAAACTATATATTAATAATTCTCAGGCCTTTATAGATTAGAGTTTAAATAAATCAAAGTTAATGGATGCAACGAATTAATGCATATATGTTGTAAAGGGCTATGCTGAAAAAAATTAATATTTAATTTAATAATTTATATGTCAAATACCTACGAGGATATCGTGGATTAAGATCTTTTTCAACACTATAAAATTGTACTAAATTTGCAACTAAGTTCTTTATTTCGACTCTTTTTTTTTGTTTTACAGTGGTTCCTGAACTGTAACATATATTTACTGTCGTTGGATATGTGGTCAAATTTATGTTCTGTTCCCCGATTAGCTCGAAGCAAAAAGGGTTATATTCTCTTACTTCATTATCACCAAATAAAAATTCCCTAAAGTTAGGATTATTTATTGAGCTGATGCTGAAAACGGCTGATGCTGAAATTTTGACCTACTTTGATATGAAATTTTAAAATTTTTCTGTGGTGATTTTTTTGTTTTTGTCTTATAGGGTTAGGGTGAGGTTTGGGAGTAGATTTGATATTTAAAGAGTATTTGTAGATTTTAGCAGGGCTTATAGCTTCAAATCGAGATCCCAAATTTCAGCATCAGCCGTTTTCAGCATCAGCTGCGACATTTATTTCTTTTGAAACGGTAATAACGGTTTCAAATAGATCTGGATGATTAGATGCTCCAGAATCAACTAATCGATATGATAATTCGCCTGCTATGTATTTTTGGTCCAACTAGTGTTACGTGGTCCCTAAAAAGGATCATTATTATTTGATTAAAATATGTTGATTTCGTGATTAGAATTCTTAACAGTAATTTATTATATCATTTGGCTTTGTGCAATATCCGACGATAATCATTCTATCAAAAAATAGAATCAAAAAATTATAAAAAATTCAAGTAATAATTGTATAAAATTGTTTATGACATGAAATAATCAGCATACCCATTCTCATTTATATTTTTTTCTAATTTCAAAATAAAATAACGAACTTGGAATATTGATTATTTATCTGTATCAAAAAAATTTTTTGCATCAAAGTTGTTATTTATATAATTCTTTATATTATTGGTTTAGTTTCAAAATTTTCATTATTAGATATAGTACAACATTGCTAAAACAAATGATTTGAATAATTTTGCGAATTGAAAATTTCTTTGAACAATACCTACCTTACTATTTTGATAATTTTGACATAATAAATTTGGGTATAAGTTATGGGTTAGAAAGCATTGCAAAATATCTGGATACTTAACTTAGACAGAAAGTATTGTAAAATATCAATATCTGGATACTTGACATAGACAGAAATCACTTATTAAATAATATTCAGGTTCAGCACTGAGCTCACTTTCGGTCATAGCATTTCTATAACAACTCGTTATAAATAAATATATTATAGTATATCTTTCAATCTATTAACTGCATTTACTAATCTCCCACAAGTTTCTATTGAAGTATAGGCGTAAACGCAAATTGACGATCCTTAATAACACGTGACACATTTACTATCCAATCAGAGGACAAGATCAAGTGTAACGCAAAAAACAATCAAAACAAAATTTTCCATGCGTACCTTTTACCAAATTACGTTTTCATGACTATGGAGTGATGTAGCATCTTGCATGAATGGTAAATGACCTGGTCATTTGCCAATTTTTTAAATGACCTCAAATGACCTCAAAATGACCGCTCATTTGAGGTAATTCAAATTTTGGGTCATTTTGGAATGACTCGTGACCAAATGACTATGGTCATTTCCAAATGACCGGGGTCATTTGGCCATTAGGTCATTTTCATAGAGTTGACATCCTACCGATCACGAAAAACTTGTATAATGCATGTTTTAAATAATACATATGTTCGCATCATTTCTCGATTATTAATTAACATACCATTTGTAAATTCGAAAATGATTTATATCATTTTACAATCAGTAAATTATTATTCACAAACTTTTTTTTATTTTTTTTTTAAAAAGTAAATGCATTATTTTTTGTCTAGTGTTTTTTTTTTTAATCACTTCATACCTGTCTTATGATTCGATTAGAATGTCGTTTTACAACCGGTCTGGAAATGACCTAGTCATTTAGCCAAAATACAAATGGCAATCATTCATCAAATAATTCAGTTATTTATCATGTGTAAGAATTTTTATTAGATAGCATCTAGCAACGTTTTATTTTACGAAGAACAATAATCAATTTTGATTGGCTAAAAGCATTAGATAATCGATTAACCAGAGTTAAATGACTTCTTAAGTCATTTGGGCCGTGAAATGACCAATGACTCATTTGAGTCATTTGGGTCATTTAAAGTAATTTTCCTTCCCTGGCATCTTGGACTACTACTGCAAAAAAAAAAAAAAAAAATCCTGATGCAGAGCTAAACATAAAAGAAAGAGATAAAGCATTAGCAATAAGGAATAAACTGAAGGTTAGAGCTTTTTACTTTCTTCAAGAATAGTTCCAAATTTTTTATATAAAAGCGTGACTATAATTTTGTAATCATAATAGCACGCCTGAAACGTGTGCTAGGTTTGTAGAGCAAGCAAAAATATTTAAAGTTCGTATTGTTAGGGTAAGGGTAAGGGTTAGGGTTAGGGTTATAGAGGAATTTTTATATTGCAAAATTGCCCAATGACAACTTTTTTAGTGAACTAAAGGTAAATAACCGATATTTGGCAAAACGAACGTTTGATCGTGCTATGTTACACCTGTTCATGAAATCTGATTCGTAGTTGGCAATATGCGCCACAGTTGCACCACAAACCTGGCACACATTTCAGACGTGCATTATGATATCGTGAACATAATGCTGATCTGTCATATTATATAAGTCACGTGAATGACAGTAGAAAAATCTCAAAAAATTCTGCACAACAGCCAGATTATAAATCAAAATAAAGCATAAAACTTAAACCTTAAAATAACAACATTTATTTTGTAGCCAAGGTCATGGTTAAAAAGAAATGTGAATATATTAAAATTTTATAAGAAATTTTTGTTAGAATAGAGGCATAATTACAGACATAATACAAACCACACAAACCATATAGTAAATTCATTTTTTATCAATGACAGTTATAATAAGAACATGTAAAATTCAAATTTCAGTAACTCTCGAGCCAGCAAGCTCACACAAATAAAATTATGTTTTTCGGATTTGTTTTAACATGCTCTTTAAGGTAATAGCTTTATTTTTTATTTTTTCTAATATTTGTAAGATAAAAAATCAATTATTAAAATCGAATATTTGTAAGAAAGAAACAAAAAGAACGTTGTAACTTTAAAGATCACGTTAAAATGAACTCAACAAATATATCGTAAATGGCCGGATAAAGACCCCTTTAGACAGTAGACCCACTATGTACTATACTCGGGCGCAGATCGCAGGATCTTTAATGAAATGTGATTCTTTTTAAAAATCTAGATTGCCTGTTATAAACTTAAAGTGTATATTCATCTCAAATTATACACTATACTCTCAGTCGTGTACTATACTCAGGTCTATTATAAGGTTTAAAAATTGGTGGAATGTAACAGACTCACGTCTTGTGTCCGGTCATTTACGTAATTTTGTGTAAGTTTGCTGGTTCAAAACTTAAATTTACTGTTTTACTATTAATATCGTTGATCTATAAAAAATCCTTATTATAGAATTTACTATGACTTGCATTATGTTTGTATACCGATGTTTTGACATTCCATTACATTACGCCTGATCATATTGTTACGGGGAGAAAACGACGTTCCTTAGTTCTACGATGCGAAAGATGATAAAAGGCAGCTCGCCAGAGGCGTGACTTGGTGATTTAACCCGATTTAGGATAAAAATAGATTGTGTACGAGTGTAGTCTGAATTTATTATATTTATGTGTTGGATTCAATTATAAGATAATCCGAAGATTCCTCCCAGAAGAGATAAAACAACCTCCTTTATATACTTTACAATATGTTATGGGAGTCACTAATCTAACATTATAGAACATTATGGAAATTACGAGACTAAATCATACGATATCCATCTACGACGCCATCATAATTGTATTGTTTCTAAATCATTCCACCGAGGCTAAGCCCCGAGCATGCATGATCGATTATGCACGATTAATTATATGCAGAATCGGTTGTCATATGAAAATGTGGCGCAGTGTACGGATTAATATTATACATAGGAACCGCATAAAAATTCCGCAGACACGTGATTTCGAACCAATTATGGCACAGGATCAGGTGTAACGTGAAACGAAGCAAAACAGCCGGCTTTTTCAAAAATCGTCTATAACGTAAAATTTGGCTTACACAACCACCTTCTGCGTCTTAACAAAAAAATTTCTTGCAAAATTTTGCTAGATATGAGGCTCTTGCTAGAGTCGTCCGAACGCTCACCCTTACCCTAATATCGAAAGTTAGCTTTTTAATCGAAAAACGCAATGACGCGTCGCGATTGTTTTTCGGCCAATAGAATTTTAGAGCATATCATCACGTGTCTGCGATATTTTATACGGTTCCTGTGTATGATCGGATTAATGATCATCCGTTATTGGAGATGTCACGTTTACCCCGTGGCAATATAAATTTCTATTAGGACAAAATTAGACATATGTCCATGTCCAAAATCTTGCAATTGGCTACGCAGAATTTTCGAGTGTTCTTGGAATAGTTTATGCAAATAGTTTTTACTAATTTTCACCCACCTTTCTGATTGGCTAGGATTATTTGCATGTCACCTTCTTTTTAAAATGTGATATCTGGTTAGGGTTGGGGTTAGGGTTAGAAGGTGACATTATACTAAAATTTTGCAAGGAATTTTTTTTGCTAGTGCGCAAAAAGTGATTTCTTAGGCGAGTTTTTATGATAAATGTGACTTTTCAAAAAATAGCGATTGTTGTTTTGATTGTCACGTTACACCTGATCTTGTGTTCTGATTGGTCAGATCGGCAAAAGATCGGCAAAGGTGGTGAAAATTAGTAAACATCCAATCACGTGACTTTGTTCACTTTTGCAACGCCCATAGCTATCCTAGGGTGTCCAGGATTATGATGCGACATAATATGCGCATAATTTGACCTGTACCGCATACGCATTATGCGTCACATAAAGTTGCATAATTTGGGCCATTTCACATAATAATTCGCATAATATGAGTGTACTAGTTTTTGGCCAATGAAATTGCTCAACATAGAATAAAAAGCTAGGGTTTGGAATTTCACTAGTTAAAACCGGATGATCGGTTTAGCATATGAAAAATAAAACCGGTTCCAAACTCTATATAGATAGGCCAAATAACCAATCACGGAACTTTAAATAATCAATGTCAAACTATGTACATATATATTGTATATTTGATATACAAGAAAAAAACCTAATAGATATTTAAAAAGTTTTAATATCTTATTTAGATATCTGAGTATTCACGCAATTTTTAAATCATATAATAAATAATATGTTTATAGAAATATTTTTTGCATATTATGCATAATTTGTGGTATAGCGCATAATATACTGCATATTTTAAGCCAAAAACTCGCATAATTTGCATAATTTACAATTTGCCGCATGCATAATTTGGCCATCCTCGCATCATAATCCTGGACACCCTACAGCTATCCCACAAAAAATTTTACCCCCCACGTGATTTCGACCAATCGAATTTCAGGATCAGGTGTAACGTAAAAATTGAAGCGAAACAACTTTTTACAAAAAAACGCGAATAGCTCTAAATTTTAATTAGGAAACCACCTTCTGCGGCCTAATTAAAAATATTCCTTGTGAAATCTTACTAATAAACTCGACCCTAACCCTACGTTGTTCTCACCCTAACCCTAACTATAACGAGGTTTATTTTTACGCGCAACTTTTTACTTAGAAAACAAAACACGTTTGTTGTGACTATCACGTTACACCTGATCTTAAAATTTGATTGGTCAAAGTCAGCTACCACTAATGCCCAAAAAGTAGTGTCACGTGAGCATAATGCTGCATTCTGATTGGGTTAAATTAAAAAACATATACGTTCACATTTTTACAATTTACTAATAAATTGTCAATTTTTAAAAGCCTACTGCTCTACCAGTTTGGCTTTAAATTAAAATCTAAACCACAAGTTTTATTCTTTAGGTTATAAAGAACAAAACTTGTGGATTAGGTTTACATTTTATAAATTTTGAAAGAGGAGTAGTATTTTTTGTAAAGCTATTTTTTATGGAGATTTAAAGCTGCTGGCACCATAGTAATTTAAATGGTGGAAATAGACATCTCACAAAAATACAAAATAAAAGAAATATAATAGTATCAACTATGATGATTTTAGGAATTATAAATAAACCTTATTAAATTAAACTTTGGGCGTTGTGTTACACGAGATTATTACATAAATATCATCATTCTATCGGGCTATTTTTTTTATATTTGTTGAAAGTGAAAATGGAATTTAAGTTGATTTGAAGTTAATTAAGTTAGAATTAAGGTAAAAATTAAATTTTGGGTATAGTTATAAGTGGGTTCCTGTTTCCACTCACATACATAGTATATAGATGGGGAATTCGATTCAGGTTGTTCTGCAAATCCAGACTCATATGAATAGATCCGAAACCAATAAGCTCGCAGTTAACATTGACTTCTATCGGAATTAAAAAAATTTTGAATATAATGCATGCTTTTTATATATATAGTAAGCAAGTAAGTGATATTTATCCTGAAATAACATGCACCTATGCGTTATATTTCGATCACTTGCGTGCAATGAGCTGTGCAATGTTGGCAATTGGACATTTTAGGGCATATAAAAACTGTGCGATTGGACAATTGGACATATAAAATTTTATATGTCAATTTAGATAAAAATAATTGGACATATAAACGGATCCAACTGCATGTGTATTATTTCTAAGGCTGCAGTATACCGTCAAGTAAAACATGTGAAATGACGCATGGAAGTCACTCGAAAAGCATAGGTACGATTGGTGATTGGAAGAATGCCGGCACACCAAAGGTGCCGGAAATAAATTCAATTAAAGGACTTTAAGTCCGCAGAATACATTGTGAGTAATTTGAACTGAGTAATTTGAGCTGAGTAATTACGATGATATGCTCCCGGGAAAATTAGCAAGTGAGATTGCGCCCAGGTATCATCATAACAGTAGAATGAGTGAGAAGCAGCATCAGCCGGTGGTTTCCCGCCTGCTCGAACTGCTCGAAGCAGACCGGCTGTTAAATAGGAAAATGGCAGAATCAGGAGAGTGTTCCAAAAATTTAGATGTCCTGATTTTGCATTGTCCTAAGCATTGATTGGAGTGGTGCATGGCGAGTGCCATTGCTTGGCTCGCTTTGGTACGCGTTTGTGTTGTCGATATATTAGTTGTTTGGCTAAACCTTATTGGTTGGTTGGCTCGTTTGTGTATAGTTGTTGAAGCATGTGAATGCTTATGTGCGTTGTTGTGGTTTTTGCTCTTGTTATTTGATTTTGACTGTTTAATATTATCTCATATTTGCTGAGGCTATTATCGGGTTCCGGTTTCTTGTCGTTCCGGGCAGAAATATTTCTTATTAGCATGGTGTAATTGGGTGCTCGAAGGTGCCAATAATGTGTTTTGATGTGAGGGCAACTCAATTACAGTATGCTTGATTAATGTTGCTATTGTGACTGGACGGGCTCGGATATACTTGTGGGACTCTGAGTTCCATATGCTAATCCCATTGGATCTGTGCATGGGTGCCTAAATTGCCCATCTTAATAAAAAGTAATTGCGGTATTTAGGCAGCCGAAATTATTGGATTCTTCATCATATAGTGCAGGGTTCCATATAAAAACTTAGCAGTGCTGCCGAAATGCGATTTTCCAAAAAATAATTTAGTCACCCATGTATATTTGGATCAGTGTAATTGGACCTGAAGATGTGCGCTGGTTGTTTCTCAGGTTCCAGAACTATGGCAGGTGATATTCTTTGTGGTAGCGATTATGTGAACCCGCTGACAAGTGATGTTTGGTTGCCTGGGATCTATCGACCCTGGTGACGAAACCAGTTCTTTGTGCCTGATTGTTAGGCTGGATCTTTGAACTGTATGTGTTTCCAAGGAGCTGCCAGACGTTAATCGTTGTTTGCTAGATTTGTTTCTGTCTCCTTGTATTACAGTCCGAAGCAGTCCATTGCGATGTTGCTTGGTTGGAAGATTTGTGAACATGGTTTGTTGATAGTTTCCAACAGCAGCCCGCTTAGCAGATTATGGGAGTGGCAGATATTACATGATATCATGAAAGGCAGGGGTCAGCTACTATCAAAATTAATCTGTACTACATGCTTCATTCCAGCTGGGTAGTTCACTGTGTGGTGTCTGGTGCTGATGAGTGTGATAAAGAGTGAGGCAATTTCCATGCATGTGAGTAATAAGTTTGACAAAATACTCATTCCGGATAGGTCATGTGTGACATTGGGGATAGCATATTAGTTCGGTTTTGCCATCTTTTATGATTGAAGTAATTTGTTTGTAAATGTGTTTTGGCTCAATATCGAAACAGCCATTGGCCTGGTGGTTGTGATGGATATTCGTTAGTTTTTCCTTTGCTGTTTTCTGTGTAACGGTGCTTTCATGAATAGCTTAGCTTGCTTGTCAGGCTTTGTTATAATAACTACGGATATTCTGAATCATTTCCAATTACTCCTATGTTGTCATGAAGTCTTCTAAGTCCTTCTGATCTAGAGTTATTCGCTGAGCTCCAGGAATTTTCAAAATTCAAGGCAGCTAAACATAGTGTATGTAGAGTGCAATTGCTACGTTTCTTGCTTTGCTCCACATGATAATCTACCGTTTGCAATGAACGTCTCTCTTTTTAAATTTTTCTTTAAGTGTTTCACAGTATTGTTTATGCCAGTTGACTCTGCTAGTGTTATTTTTATTTTTATTTCTTATCATTATTATTATTTTTTAATCTGAGGCTAAAGAAGTAGTGTAGCACTTGCGCAGGATGGATCTATTCAATGTAGTACTTTTGAAGAGTGCATTGCTAATGCATTCTTTCTTCTCTTTTTTTTTTTTTTCTCTTCAGCAAGAAGAGTGGAGTTCTCTAGTGTTTTCTTTCTTTTTTAGTTCAAGATTGTGATCATAAAGATCAACAGGAGTTAACATCGCCACTCTGTGAACTTTTTTTTTTTAATTATGCAAGGTATGTCTTCTTGTGTCGTGCTTTAGTAACTCATGTCTGCTAATATTGTTCTCTATCTCTTTTTTTTTTTAATTAGATCAGAGAGATTATCAATTTCCATTGCACCAAGTATTTGCCAATGAAACTTTATATCCGATACTGCTGATATTTTATAAATAATTAGGTCTGGCATTATAGGCATTCGATTATCTGCCTTGATAGTTCAACATTAGTGGCTTTTTTTTTTTTTTTTTTT
>QKWP01000064.1:300617-336488 GCA_003550325.1 Gigaspora rosea
TGACATGTTCAGATAATACTAAATCCGCATGTTGTATGCTGAATTTCAGTATAGAGGTCAGTGCTCTGAGAGAAATCACTTTTGCATCTTTGATCTAATTTCTTTAGATATATCTGATTCGAATTCACACAAGAGATAAAGCCTGACTTTATTATGATAATAGTTTGCTTCGTTGATGACGAGAGTCAAGTGGTGTGCGTAGTTTAGATATCTAATTCGATGATTGCTTCTTGTGTCTTGGGATTACGGTGAGTTTAATTCGATTATTGTATTTTTTTTTTTCTTTTTTTTTTTTTTTAAATAGACAGGTGTTATCCATCCTTAGTTATTGTCACAGATCATAATTTAAAATGAAATCTACATTCTATACTTAACCTGCTAACCTTCTAAAACCCATTAATACTTGTTTATTATAATTTTTTTTTTAAAACTAACCTAACCTAAACCCCTAACCCTAAAAAATGCACCCAAAAAAAATTTAGTTTTCGAGATTTTATACTATCATTTCATTTTAATCTGGATTTCATTATGATCTGTCACAGTTATTAAGCATATTCTCTGATGCTTTCCCTTTTTTTTTTAATTCTTTTGGGCCCAAGATCACTATGATGAATCTCCAGAGGGGGATTAGCATTGCATTTTCGCAAAGTATATCGACTCTGTTCCATTCACATATCATCATCACCATGTCAATTGATTTAGTAAACTGCTGTGCCGCTTGGTCATGTGTCCATATATCACATTTCTTATTGAATAAGTGCCTTGCCTAGTGCTTCCATAAAGTGCATCCATCTATCAATGATTTATCTTTGATCCAAAATTCTTTCGAACGAGTCAGAAAGCTGATATAAAGTTTCATAAAGTGCATTCACTAGTGTTTTGTTCTAATCTAAATTGGCTTCTTTAATCTAGAACTATCATTATAACTTATTTGAAAGAGATTGATGTGGGTTTTCGTCCAAATGTGCCTGATCAGTGTTAGGCTTGTGAAATGCTTTATTGATACTCTTTTTTTTTTTTCTTTTTTAAATTTATTCGAAAGAAATCAGCATGGTGTGCCTGCGATATGCATTAGCTAGTCTCTTTATATTTGATAGCTCTAAATAATCATGCTTGAGGTCGTAAATATCTTGACTATCTGTCCTGATATTGTAGTTCCAAGTTTGTAAGGCGTCTGTGGTTTACCATGAAGACCTTCTATATTAGAATAATGCTGGACAAATTGTACATTGTGTTTGAATTTCATACAGCCGAAGATGGGTATATATATATATATATTCGATCTTGTCTAAATAGTTATGTTACAGATGGAAGAATGGTCTCATTTTCCTTTGCCTGTCGGTTAAGGGTCATCACATAAGCATACTGGCTTTTACCATTGTTGTGGGGAACTGTAGGATTGATTCAACCATACAAACATGATGTCGATGTTTTTTCGATTTGCTTATTCCAAGCTTCAATTTGTCAGACACATAAATGGTAGAATTAATTGTTGATATCGGTAAATGACTTGAGCCATCGATAATGATATATGAATCTATGTTAGGCTGAATATGTGTTTTGGTCTTGTGTCGTCTTGTGCCAGTCGGTGAAACTTGTTGAAGAGATGGGTGTGGTTTTTTTTTTCCCTCTTCTTTGTACTGAAGCATTATATAATTTATTATTATTATTCTATCATTGTTATTATTATTATTATTATTATTATTATTATTATATTATTGTTATTCTTATTGTCATTTAGTTGGTTTCAAGAAATGGCGGCTGTGGTATTAACACTACTGGTATGATTTAACGATGTGTTTATTTATCATTGTTATTATGGTTATTATTCTTATTCATAATTATTACTGTTTTTTGAAAAAGGGAAATTCCAGAAAGAGGAAATCAAGAAAATGACGGTTATAATGCTTGATTGTGTTGCAAGGGGAAAGAGAAGAGTGTTGGAAATCGAATTATTCGTCGTTTCTTTTATATTGATTGAGAACGGTGTCTTTTTGCTACGTAGTTGTGTTCGCATGAAAATCGATATGGTCTCAGCTGTGTTCGCATGAAAAATCGATGTCCGTAGTAAGTTAGTGGTGTCCAAAAAATTTTGCAGGCACGTGTCTTTTTTGTGGCGCAAACCAATTGAATTTTAGGATCAGGTGTAACGTAAAAATCGTAGTAAGTTAGTTAGCATTTTACTTATTTGCGCGGGTAACACAAACCAAAAAAGGAAATCCGATTTTGTAAATAAACTAAGTGCGGGAGATAAAAATTTTTTTTAGGGTTAGGGCCTTAACGTTAGAGGCTATAGGATTAGAGTATCCTTAATATAAGTAAAATTTCTTTCCCGTCATTTTTAATTAGTGCACCAAGATCGATTTAAGCATTAGTTTTTGCGTATTTTCGCTTTTTGCTTCTTTTACGCGTGTTCGAATTCTTCGTCGGGCTGATCCGGAACAGTCAAAATTTGCACTCTCCGATTGGCTATTTCCTCTCCAGGAGCTTGTATTACCCGCGCAAATAAGTGGATGCAGTTAATTAGTGGACTATTAGTGGTGTCCAAAAAATTTTGCAGACACGTGACTTTTTTGTGGCGCAAACCAATCAAATTTTGAGATCAGGTGTAACGTGAAAATCAAAACAATCAAACCAATCGAATAAAGCGAAAGAATTAAAGTAATAAATCAAGTGGTTAGGGTTTGGGTTAGATGCTTGGTTAGTGTGCTACTGATACCAAAATTTTGCAAGGAATTTTTTTTGTTAAAGCGCAGTAGACGATTTCATAGACAAACAAAAAGCACGATTTTTACATTACACCTGATCCTAAAATTCAATTGGTTTGCGCCACAAAAAAGTCACGTGCCTGCAAAATTTTTTGGACACAACTATAGATGCTGGTGAAATTAAATCAGAGTGGTAAAATCACCAATCAGTAATGGTGAGACTGGTGTAACTGGTGAATTGGTGTAATTGGTGTAATTGGTGAATTGGTGAATTGGTGAATTGGTGAATTGGTGAATTGGTGAATTGGTGGAATGGTGAAACAGTGGAATGGTGAAATGGTGAATTTCCAGAGTTTGGAATTATTTTAGCCTGGAATTCGGTTAGGTTTTTGTTCAAGTTTTTACATTTTATGTTTTTACAGGCACACTTTGAGGTCAGAACTATTAACCGTTTATAGGACTGAGCAACTTCACCAATTCACTATTTCACCAATTCACTGTTTCACCAATTTACCAATTCACCATTTCACCATTCACCAATTCACTGTTTTACCAATTCAATTCACTGTTTCACCAATTCAACAATTCACCAATTCATCAATTTCAACAATTTCACCAATTCACCAATTTCACCAATTCACCAAAATAAAATTTTGGTGTAATTCTGGTGTAACTATTTCACTATTTCACCTGGTGAAATGGTTTAATTTTACCAGCATCTATAGACACCACTAAATTACTATAAAAATCGCGCTTTACATCATATAATGCATGTTGACAAAAAGTCAACTGATCGAAAAGACAGGAAAGAGTGGTCAGGGTTACACACCACGTGCTACAAAAAGGTAGCTACCTCAGACTTTCCAAATGTCTGTAACTATAAGTTATTTCAAAACAAAAGATGAATTTCCAACAATTGCATACAGCTGGAGTTAGCCAGATTTAGGTTGGTTGTTTAGTTTAGAGTTGTGATTATTACAGCTATTTTCAAAAAGGTGTGATCAGGTTGATTTGATCATATGTGTATAGATGAAGAAATCAGAAAATCAGAAAAAATCAGAACATTAATCAGAATTTATACTAGGAAATTGGGAACCATTTAAAGTCCGAAGGACAAATATAAAATGCCACATCTGATTTAGCCAATAAGCATAAGTTTTATTGTTTTGATTGTTTTTTTATGTTACACCTGATCTAGCCAATTAGGATTCAGAATTTGTTAATACACGGACATCGGTGTACTATTGCTCTACCTATGAGTGTCCTTCGGACAATAATAATACTTCATAATATCTATTTACAAAATTTATTTTAAATAGAAAAAATATAAAAATAAATAGTATAAATAAAAGGAAATCTGGGAAATCGTATAGATTTCTCGTGACATGATGATCTACATCTGAGTACATCTTTTTGAAAACAGCTATAAATTAAGCGACATGCATAATGTTAAAGAATAGTACCATAATTATTATTACATGTAATAATTATTATTACAAAAAAGTAATAATTATTATTATATATATTATTATATAAATCATAATTATTATATAACTATTACATGTATAATAATAATTATTACATGTAATAATAATTATGGCACCATTCTTTACATAATGATTTATAAATATTATACGGCTTCATAATCAGTTTCATAAGAATCTACAGTTAAGAAAAGCAACTGGCCAATTAAATATGTAGTTATATTTGTTTTGCGGTTTATAAGCGTTTTCGTAAGCGTTTCATAAGCAATTCATAATTAAGAAAAGCAATTGACAAATCAAATACAATCGTACAATTCAATTTTACAGGTAATCACGCAAAATCACGTAAATTATTGGATTAAATTTATTGAATAATTTAAAGTTTTAAGATTAAATTATTAAATGCATGAATACTTGTCTAATGAATTGATAGGTTATGTGTTTGACACTATTTACTGAAATGGGATACATTGGTTATGAATATAGATGCTAGTAAAATGTGGTGAAATAATTTCACCACTATTGGTGAAATTGGTGAAATTAATTTCACCAGCATCTATAGTTATGAACCCTAACAAGGTAGTAATACCGATTTCTCAAACCCAAACTAAGTAAAAACGCTGTAACTAAAAAAAAGTTTAATATTATGATTGACATAAGATTCAATAACTTCATATTTCGAAATATTAATAAGAATAGTATAACAGTAATATTTAGTATATTCAATAAAAGGTTTGACTTCGGCAAACTTTTATTAAATGCATTAATGAAGTTTGTTCTTCATTATTTAACAATAAAACGCATGTTTCTATAATTTTTTTGTCCCATATTGGCACAACATGTCTAGGGTCCGTAATGGGCCGGGTTGGGCCAGGTTTTCATAAACCCGACAAAATATTTTTAAGCCCGGCCCGGGTCAAAACCTGTTTAGAAAATTCAGTACACAGGTCAGTCCGAGCCATAACGGGCTTTGGGTAAGCCCGGCCCGGACTGTAGCTCGCATATACGTACCCAATTTCGTGTGACCAACGCTGCAAACATGAACTTTTATTTTTTGTGCAGTTTTTTTGTATGTCATACGATGCAGAAAATCTATATCAGATATCAATAACTGATAATCGTACAGTACGTACATAGTCTCTGATATTTACCTTTTTTTTTTAGATAACAGGTTGTAATTTTTTCTTGGCGATTCTTTTTTATTTCAATATACCGTATTTGGGTGAATTTAAACCATAGGTAAATTTTTTTTAATTAATTAAATATAAAACCTTCGCTTAAATTATTTTTTAATATTACTTACTAAATCTTTGCTTAAATTATTTTTATATAACTTATTAAAGTTTCGCTTAAATTATTTTTTACATAACTTATTAAACTTTTGCTTAGAATTTTGTTTTATATAGCTTAACAAAATTTTTAAGTTATCTTATATATTAATCCCTCCAAAGAGAACATTCAAAAGAACTTGAAAACCAAGGTCGAATATACAGACTATCGGCTTTTATATATATGAGTATTATATGGTATTTACCCATTCAAGTAATAATTGAGTTTAACTTTTCACGTGTAGTAAGATATCGATCCAGTTCTATGGCTTGTATTAATTCAATAGTTCGTCAATTTCTTTATCCAGAACTTTAGTAAAGCCTTATTCGTGCAAGTTGAGTATTCATTTATAAGTATCTTTAAAAGATTATTTATTTTTTAATTTGACGCGAAATTTTAGGCATGTTTAACATAAAATGATATTAGAAGCAGTATCAATTAACAATAAAATAATTTATAATAAGTAAAAAATCATGTAAATAAGTGTACTGTACTCGAATTTTAATTAAAAATTAAATAATTTAAGATATATTTACCTTTGAATTATCTTCGCGGATAATAAAAGTATTTTATTTAAATAGCGTATCTTATTAAGAAGTTTAAATTTTTACTTAATTAGGTGTATTTCATATTGGTTACTTGATTTTATACCGGTTTAATAATCAAAAACTTATTATTACTGTATGTAATATAAACTTTTTTTTTATTTTACTGCTATTTTCATAATTCTTGGAACACCTGATAAAAATTGACCGAATGATGTTTCAGCCGAATTCGATAAGTTATTGATTCGGTATAATAAAATAATTAATAAAAGTATCATAATGATCATTTTACGATTGTCATACAAATGATTTTAAATTTTCATTTGAATGCTTGTCCAACATAATTGGTGTGCTTAGTTTGTACAAAAATTTATAGAAAAAACTATTCATGTCAACCAAAAAACCTTAACAAGAAATGTAAAAAAGGAATCAAATATAAATTAGACTTTTATAACAAATATATTACTCTAACTATTAAAAAGTTAAATATGATCATGAATTGAGATATTCCAAATTCTTTAAAAATAAATTTTCGTCTCCGACAAGAACGAAAAATAATTAGAAATAAATAAATGCCTTCGTTTGAATGAAAATGGGTCTTGCCAAAGAATTGAAATCGAAATTTAGTTTAATTTTTTAAAAACAAATTTTTTGTTTTCGACAAGAAACGAATAATAATTAAGAATGAATAAATGCCTTCGTTTGAATGAATATGGATCTTGTTAAAGAATAGGAATTGACGTTTTATACAATTTTTTAAAAACTAAATTTTCATCTTCGACATGAAATGAGAAATAATTAGAAATGAATAAAGACTCCGTTTGAACGAAAATGAATCTTGCCAAAGAATAGGAATTGAAATTTAATTCAATTTTTAAAAACAAAATTTTCATTGTCGACATGAAAAGAAAATAGTTAGAGGTGAATAAAGGCTTCGTTTGAACGAAAATGGATATAGGAATTGAAGTTTAATTCAATTTTTAAACCAAATTTGTCATCTTCGACAAGAAACGAAAAATAATTAGAAATGAATAAAGGCTTCGTTTAAATGAAAATGGATCTTGACAAAGAATAGGAATTGAAATTAATTCAATTTTTTAAAAACAAATTTCGTCGAAAATAATTAGAAATGAATAAAGGTGCCAAAGTATAAAAATTGAAATTTTACGATTTACGATATTTAATTGTAAGATATATTAGTCACCTGATTTTATTAAATTACGTATCTGATTCTTATTCCCCAAAATCATAAACTTAATCGAATCGGCCAAACATCATTCGATCAAATTTTATTAGGTGTTTCAGGAATTATGAAAATAGTTGTAATTTAAAATTTATATTATCACAATAAGTTATCTAACATATGACTCAGTTAACTGGACTTTTTGAAGTTTACAGCTTTTTTATAAAGCCCAGCCTGACCCGATATTTTAGTGGACTTGGCCCGGGCCCAGCCCATTATAATTACAGGCCTAAAAATGCTGGCCCGACCTGGAACTTTTGCAGATTGGGTCAGATTCGGGCCCGGGTAGCCTGGCCCATTATAATTACGGGCCTAAAAATGCTAGCCCGACCCAGAAGTTTTGCAGATCGGGTTGGGTTTGGGCCCAGGTAGCCCAGCCCAATTACGGACCCTAAACATGTCTACATTTTACGAGAAAGCTTGAAAATAAATCTTTATTATTAATAAGGTATGAGAATATTTTAAAAAAGCATTCGCTTGGTAATGCTATTATATTAATGAGTAAAAGAAAGGAATCAAGTTCATACCAATATCCTATATACATAAAACTTTGTAAAAAAAATATTAATTTTCACTATTAGTTAAGTTAAAAAAAATTATAGTTGGTTCAAATTTTCGCATAGAAATTTTAGTTAGTGTGCAAAAAGCAGTTTAATAATTGAGTGTGAATTACAATCGACTTTCTAGATTATTAAATTAGACTTTTCTTTAGATAAATTTATATGGATCTCTGTGAAATAATTTTCTGTAAAATAAGCTTGTCTGTGAATTGATTACCTGTGAATTAAAGGGGTTCATACTATTTCGCTGACAATCACTTCACCGACATAACATTTTACCGACAAATACTCACCGACAAGTTCATTTTACCAACAGTTTGTTTTACCGAAGTTAGAGCTTTGACCCGGGTCAGAAAATAGTGACCCGGGCAGGTTAGATACTTATCCAGGTCATGACCTGGGTCAACGGGTCATGCGAACAATTATAAAGTTTTTTGCTCATTTCAATTACAGTACTAGGCAATTGAATTTTATAAATCCTATGTAACATTTTAATTTGAAAAGATCGATAGATACTAGGCTAATGCGTAGCATTGTGAGGCCAGAGCGAAAATATTTTAAAATTCAAAATTTAATTAATTATTTTAATATAATATATAATAGTTGTATATATTTAATAATACAGTATATAGTATACATTATTTAAATCTAATTTGTTTATAAGTGTCTAGCTAATAATTTTACTATAGCTTATACTAATAACAGTAATATTAATAATGATAAATGTATTTATTAAAATTTATTGGTTTCAGAATGATTCAACTCATTAAAAAGACAATGTTCGAATATTTTTGTAAATTTTAGGCATCCAACTAATAGAATATATAAATTTATTAAAAAATTATTTAATTGGCAGGTCTGTTTGTTGATTTTTTTTATCAGGAATTTTTTTTTACGCGACACGCGTGTGGATGGACAAAAAATTTCCAAATTGTGGATCTGATCTAATTTTATGTAATTGATATAAAAAAATCAAAAAAGTAATTTTTTTAGATTAAACCGCATCAAAAACGTAACTTTTATATCACCATGTGTAAATACTAAATGTCCGTCGCTACGCTCTAGCCAATAAATACATTCGAATATACATTGATAATTAGTAATTCATATTAATTGAACTATTTAATTATTACATACATATCTAAACTATGCGCAATAAATTTTAATTTATTCAGGATAATAACGAGTTTTGTACCTTGTCAAAAATTTTAATATGCAAAGAAATTAAGAAATTACCGTAAAAGGTCATATACAAGACCCGTGTCTCTTACATTCTAACAAAAAAATTAATTCGTAAAAAAAAAGAAATTTAAATTAGTAAAAAATGAGGGTGGTTCTGATATATGGGGTCTTGTATATAGCCTTTTACGGTACTGTACTATCTTTGGCAGCAAACAGGTATGCTTGATTATAGCTGAAAATATTTTCGCACTGAAAATATTTACGGTTTAGGCTGCCTAAAATATTTTCGCCATTATGGCATTACGGCAAGCAAAAAATAATTTAGACCCACATGTATAATTACATCTATAATGTATTTTCGCCAACATGTTAGTGTGGGAAAAAAAAGTAATAAATGTTCTATGTTGCGACAGGACTTATGTATATATGATCTGAACATGAAAAGATGGAAATAATGCCCGTGTATCATATTCCAAACGAAATGGCCTTATTGCAATATGTAAGTGTTCGATTCTATTAGTATAAACTAAAAAAATAAATAAAAAAAATTAAAAAAGCCAACATACATATGTAAAAAAATACTACGTATATAATTATATGCATGTTTTTTTAATAAAACAAATACCCGTTTAACACAGACAAACCGAGTTTCAGATCATACAGGTCAACTCACCCAGTTCAAAGCCTAATTTTAAGGCCAATTTTCAATTCGAAGAATTCATAGCAGAGCTTTACTATATGGGCCCTCAAAAGTAGAAACCAAGGAATTTGACTATTTTTTGAAAATTGACCTGTTTGATTGATTAGGTGTAAAATTTTAGGCCCAATCTTTTTTAATTAATAATGAAAGACTGATCACTTAATAAATTTTTGCGATACAACGGTTAAAAGCTTTTGACGCTATAATCTAAAAATAGATTTACCGAGATTTACCGATAGTAATACAGAATCTGCAGATCTAATAATTCTGTTTAAACAGGTTTGTTAATCATGAATAACCTAATTTTAGATTGTTTTGATTTTGTGTAACAAAATAGTTTTTGCTAATTTTCTCAAAACTCGTAATCGGCCAAATTCCTTGGTTTCTACTTTTGAGCCCATATAGTAAATTATTTATATTAGTTAAATTGCGCAATATAGCGTTTTTGCCTATTTTGAATTCTGACCCTTTGACCCGGGTCAGAGCAATTTTCGACCGTGACCTGCCGGGTCGGGTGACCCACACGGGTCACCCGACCTGGGTCAAACTCTAACCGAAGTTCATTTCACCGACAAGTTTTTTTCAAAAAGCACCCTAATTTTAGCCCTAATTCTACCCTGACCCTAACGACAATGAACAGAATTACTTTGTCAGTGAAATGAGCTTCGGTGAAATAAACTGTTGGTAAAATGAACGTGTCAGTGAATAATTGTCAGTGAAATGTTATGTCGGTGAAGAGATTGTCGATTAATTGATTGCCACCCGAATTAAAGTATAAGTGAGTATCACCACATTATATATATTTTATTTGATTTCGGTTCATTCGAGCAAATTTAAAAATTATAATTTTTTTTAGATGAACATTTAATTATCTTAATTAATTTTTGGAGGCCTTCATCTTTTTGAGTTATTAAGTTTTTATGTCAAATTATCGTATATACAATCTTATCTTTTACAATTTTACTTGTACAGTAATAATTTAAATAAACCGGGCCTGCATGGTCATGTTTTAGTTGATAAAAAACATTTATGTAAATTTACTTCAATATTTTTGTGAAATTGAGATTCATATTTAAAATGCATAGGTGTTGATATACCATGTTTACTTTTTTTTCTCTTACAAATTTAATTGATTTTACAATAATAAAAATTATCTATTATTAGTCTTTACACCAATGTAACTATAACTTCGCATAAGTTACTCTTTACTTCTAATATTCATTATTTTTTATTCTATTTCTAAGTTAAACAAATCAAGATATTAGATATAATTTATGAAAATTCTTGAAATAAGTTTAATTGTGTGGATTCTTATTTAAATTGAAATAAATGACAAATTTATAAATGGATGTTTCGTCATTGTATATATTTACATGAGATGATTCAGGAATCAATTAATAATTACATCAAGGTTTTTAAAACATAATAGTTCTTCAAAACTATGGGATGTCAGTATATAATTTAAATTAAAAGTTTAATTTAAACCAATTTTAATCTATTTGTTAAAGAATTGAACAACATGTACAAAACGGTTTTTTCAACCCAATTGTGGCAAAACTAATTGTTGTTAATAAATTTCTTAAGTTGATTTTAACATCCTCTGTATTCCATTGGGTTCAGACATGTGATGTGATTTGCGCCGCATGAATGGTGTAATTGCTATCTTTTGGTCGTCGTAAGGTGTTGAGATTGATAAGTCCTGCATAATACGCCAGTGTCAAGTGAGCATAGTATTAGTGGATCAGGACACAAAACCCTTATAACAGTAAATCAATACGGCACTAACCTTCAGATGGTGACTTTACTTATATCTGTCACAATAGCTAAAATTTTTTCTTTATGGCCTAACGCCAGGGTTGGAAATGGAGCCAATGGAGCTCAATGGGAGCTCAAAAAGCTAATATCCATTGGCTCCATTCGCAGCTCCATTGGGCTCCATTGAGCTCCATTGCCAACCCTGCCTAACGTTAACCCGAATTGGATAACATTCCTTCATAAGTATAAGTGTGCAATTCGTATTAAAATTTGGTGCTGTTTAAAATTGAAGTTAAACGCTTTTATAGCGCTTTTCAAATTACTGTGATCAGCAAATTCCACGTATCACACCTGGAAATCAGGAATCTAGAAAATGCAAATATATGATTAGTCAAAAAATTAATAAAACAATGTTTAGCCAATCATAGGTTGCTTTTTCTAAATTCCTTATTTCCAGGTGTGATAAGCGGAATTTGCTAATTTGAAAGCGCTGTAATATTAAAATTGAATGTGCGCTAAGTGGATTCACAATTAATTTTAAGTTAGTTCGAAATTTAAAGATTCGAGTGGATTAAAATTTCATTTTCGATTTAAGTATATTTAGAATCATTTAATCTACTAATATTCCATTCCGATGGTCTATTTTATTGATTAATAATACACATACAAAGCGAAAATTGTATTTTAAAATCGCTAGAACCAATCCAATAAATTATAAACTCAAAAGTTTAAAATGTTGCGGCTATTATATATTATACATCATGCATGCATGTTTTATTAATCATACATTGCATCATTTTTAAAAGCTAATTAATATATTCTATATATGGGTTGAGTCAATAGAAATCAAACAAATATTTTTAGAAATAATTTTTTTTTTAAAAGTTTGAATATAAACTTAACCAAATTTGACAAAAATTTTTTTATTAATTTGGTTAAATTTTTGTTGAATTACTACTATCCAAAATTTTAAAAAATCTTTATTATAAAAAATTTGCTTGATTTCTGTTGCTCATATACATACTTTATAAACTATACATTACACATATTTACTACATACACGAAACAGTAGCAGTCCAGTTAATAGATGTTATACAGGTTACCAGCATGACTGTTATACGAATACTGTTTTTAACACATAATAAGTGTAATTTCAATTGTACATAATTATTGGTTAAAAAATCTTTATTTCTGTATGCACTATTGTAACGGATTAAAATTCGTATTTTGATTTTATTGTGAATTCGCAAAGAAAAACGTGATTATCCTAAATTTGGTAAAATTATAAGAATATTTCATACCTTATACAAAAAAGGTAAAGATTGGTGGCTTGGTGGCTTAATCATATGAATGTCATTTTAGTTGCATTCAAACATAAGGGTGACTACGTGTACGTAGTCGTTTGAGCCTGTTGGACCAATATAGGCTGACAAAGCCCACTGCGTGGCGGACAGGAAAATACAAAAGTACGCATAGCCTGATAACGAAAGCCTAAGTTGTAACGAAGTAAACGTAGTCAGTACCGCGTAAACGTAGTAATAATAGAGATAGTCAGGTCCAAGCCGCGTAAACACAGATAGAATTCAAAATGTATATAAAGGCCTCAAGTTCAAGGCCAAAGGAGGGGATTCAGTCCTAACAAAGTTAATAAAGAATTCTCTTACTATTATTAAATAAATCATATATTTTTTTTTCTAAATAACGAAATTATACTTATCTTTGAATTCGACTTGTAACTTTAATAACCCTTTTCGTAACTCAATCCGACGTATTTGAATTGACTTGTAACCTCGAATCGGCTTTATTAAGACTCGAATTCTGTGTAACGAAACCTTGTTGATACTCCGAAATTATACACGTGACTCATATCGGCCTACCGATAGCTCTATAATAAAAAGACTATTAGTTTAACTATCCGTTTGATAAACGTTATCTCCTTTAGATTCCCCTGTTTATGCTAGTTGATATAGGACTCACTTTACCCTTCCAATAAAATATCTACGGGAAATTCCTAAACTGGCCTACATCGATTCCCTTTAGATATCACCTGATCGATATCCGACCAAATATCGGCCTACCATCAATCCCGTGATACACATTTTGATCCCACCTTTCATCTACATTATACTTTATTATTATTCTTATTGATATCAATATATTGATATCCCCCATATTAGCATCACCGGCGTCAGCGTCTCTTTATTATTGTGGTGATTTAGTGATAGACCAACTATTAGGTCTCCACGTATTGCATATTCGACCTCTTTCTAACCCTCGTGACCTCTATATTCTTATATTTATATCTCTCTCACCGTACACGGTTGGAGCGTAAATTGGCACTATTGTCTATATTGTTTTACTCGCTCTCCCAATCAACCGTTACACTATGTACTGTACGTACTGTACGTACGTACGCACGCACGTACCAGGGATCTTCTATGCCCGTGCTTAGCACTATAGCCAGGATTTACTTATTTGTGCCGGTAGTACAACCCAAAAAAGGGAATGTCTCTAAAAGTGGAGCAAATTAACTTTAGGGTTAGGGTCATGTTAGATCAGGGATGGTAAATGACCTTGTCATTTGCCAATTTTTCAAATGACCTCAAATGACCTCAAAATGACCGGTCATTTGAGGTCATTCAAATTTTGGGTCATTTTAAAATGACTCGTGACCAAATGACTACAGTCATTTCCAAATGACCGGGCCATTTGGCTATTAGGCCATTTTATGTATAGTTAACATTCTACCAATCACGTCGATTATTAATTGACATGCCATTTGTAAATCGAAATGTAATTTTGTAATCGGTAAGTTATTCACGAACTTTTTTTTTAAAAAAAGTAAATACATTATCTTTTGTCTAGTGTTTTTTTCTTAATCACTTTATACCTGATATGATTCAATTGGATTGTCGCTTTACAACAGGTATGGTAAATGACTTAATTGTTTCAAAATACCAATGCCACTCATTTATCGAATAAAGATTGGCCATTTGGGGTCATCAGCCATTTATCACATGTAATAATATTTATTGGATAGCATCTAACAACGTTTCATTTTACAGAGAACAATAATCAATTATGATTGGCTAAAAGTTATTAGATAATCAATTAACCAGAGTTAAATGACCTTCTTAAGTCATTTGAGCTATGAAATGACCAATGACTGGTCATTGTCATTTGAGTCATTTGGGTCATTTAAAGTCATTTACCATCCCTGTGTTAGATTAAGGTCAGACAAGTTTTGGGTAGTTATAAATAAGCAAAATTGCCCTCTCGACATTTTTAATTACCCCATCAAGGTAGGTTTAGACTGCTGTTTTTTGTATTTTTCAGGTTTTCGCTTTTCTTTCTCGCCGAAGATCATCAACATTCTATAATTTGATTGGCCATGATTCTGCTTTTACGACCCGTAACAAACTTAGGGTTAGGAGGTTAACTTTAAAAGAGCTATAACCTTAAACTGTTGCCCATTATATATAAAATTTCGTCCCCAACTTTTTAATTAGTGCACCAAGGTCGATTTAAACACTATTTTGGTGGTTTTCGGGGGTTTTTTTTTCTTCACAATCATGTCAGGCTGATAGAATTACAAGTATATAAGATGCTAAATTTCTTAATGTACTGTATTTTAAATAAATTCGAAAAGACCTTTGTAACAATAAATCTATTGATATCAATAATGAATCAACAAATTAATTCGTTTTTAATCGTTTTTCTTTCATATTTACTGGCATTTGCTATTTTTGCTGATGCTCATAACTACGAAACTTCAAAACATAAAATTTCACCCTGCTGTAAAGCTAGTGGTAGCCCAGGATGGACAAATGAAATGCACCATGCTACCGCTGAAGATTCTTTTCCAGAACTTGATGTTACTACAGCACAACATTGTTGTCAGAAGTGTGTTGAAAATCCAGATTGCATTCAATGGGCTTTTGGACCAGGAGGGTGTAAAACGTTCGTCGAAAGAATCCCATCAGTCAGTATATGTTCGTTTTCTTTAGGTCAACCACTTATCCCTAATGGAGATTCTGGAGTTATTCGTTGTGAGAATGATGGTTGTTATAAATCATGTGAGTCTCATGAACCACATGAGTAGGGATGGCAAAAGGCATGTTTTTTATTTTTTTGTGTTTTAAAACATGTTTTAAAATATTTTTTATGTTTTTTATTAAATATCAGATATAGTCAAACCTTTCTAAGTGGATGCACTTAGAACTGCATTTTAACCATAAACTGTTAGAGAATAATAAGAAAAGTATATTTATAAGATCATGTATGTATATATTTGGGCCAGTATTTGAGTATGTATTTAGAGAAAGTATGTATTTGGAGAAAGTATGTACTTTAGAGAGGTCTAATAGTATCATGTGATCAAAATTCTATATTATGATTGGTTCATGAATAAATATTGTTTTTTATTGTTTTTATTGAAAAATCCAAATGTTTAAACCGTTTAAAGCATGTTTTAAAACGTCTTGTTTTTAAAACATTTGCCAATCATATGAGCTTCAGGAATATCATGATCTTCCCCAGTACCGTATCACCATAAAATTTTACTGTCACATGATAGTAAAAATTTTTTGGAAGTTTATTTAAGTTAGAATTAGGGTCCATAATAGGGTTAGTTGTTAAAGGACCTTAATAGTAAAATCGCTTAGGGAAAACTTTTGTTAATGCGTTTATGAATCTTCCTGATCGTGTTACGTTACACCAAATCATAATTATATATTGGCTAATTTTACCGATATTGGGTAGTTAGAGCATCATGAACTCATGATTGGAAATTAAATTTTTATTCTTTAAATAGAATATGATACATATAGTGATTTACCATCATAATTATAAACTAACTACTGTATTTTGTGATTTTTGTAATGTATGAACGGTACGTACGCTATAAAAGTAGTATAAATATTATTCCATATCAGTATAAGCTTAAGTGAATTTTGGTTGAGACAATAGTAGAATTTTTTTTTTTTTTTTTTTTTTACCTTAATATATAAGGTGCGCTTATGGCGCTTTATTTAGTATGTTTATATGTAGTACATTATATATTATATATTATTTATACATTTGGGTCTACCTAACTAGTCTATCCCTTCCTCCACAGTCCGCTTCATCCCGACTGAATCCAGCAGGCCGACCACGTCCGGTGCCCCGTACCTTTTCGGATCATAGGCAACTTTAAGGGACTACAAATCCCGCCGGATCGCTATATAGGCCGTTCCTTTATCATCTGCCCCGGGAACCACTTCTCATTTCGGTCGGTCTAGGTTCGTCAGGCTTTCCCTTTTTTGGTTCTTTAAGTGGGCTCCCTCAATGTTTACGTCATTTCTTGACGGATTCGCCTTTTCTGGTCGTTTCCGGCCATGTGGCTATGCCGGTCACTGCTTTCTTTTGTATGTATCCATTCTTGAGCATAAATGGAATTCCTCTCGTAGATCTTTTTCCAAACTGGTCCTGGCAGAGTTTTTCGCCATAGTAGAATTTTTATGCATAAAACAATTTAAAAAAAAATTTTGTATAAACATTATAGTACTGAATACAAATCTTAATAGTAATAAAATTTTATATTACAAATTACATATCATGCGCACCAATGGTATTTTTCATCTAATAAAAACACAGCTTCAAAATAAAGCAATTGTTTAAGATTTAAATGCTGGAATTAATGATCCCTGACGAAACTATATTTTGCAATGATGAAAATTTCGTTTGATGAAACTCTTGATAAATAATTCAACCAATAAAACATTAAAATACAGTCGACTCGGTTTCATCGGGTAACGCCAGATAATTATGTCAGGAAAAAAATTAGAAAATGGATGGATAGGATAACGCAATCAAAAAAAATTAATTACCATGAATCAATTTATTTAAATTATGAAAGAAATGATAATCAATCTTTTATCTGATGAAAGTAAATATTGGGATCGTTTATATACATTAATTTTTATTTATCGTATTGTTATATTTAGGGGAATTTACATATAAAGGCCCGGAAAATGAAATAATTACAAATAAGGGTCCAAAGTAAAAATAATTACATATAAAGGCTCAAATTTTAAAAAATTTTACAATTTAAGGGTCAAACGTCACCACAGTATATATGTACTACTTTATACATTTTATATCCTATACCCTTTTCGCTTAATGATCTTTCTTTTAACCAAGATAAATTCGACTAGGTTAAACACGATATTTATCAATATAAAATGTTTATTTGGCTCTAAACTAATAAGTCTATCCTATACCAAGTATAATTTCACATTTTGTGAAGGTTACTACGCGTTAATCGAAGATAATTAGAACCGCAAACACTCATTTATATTCGTAGAGAAAATTAAATTACATTGCTAAAGCAGTTACAATTTTTACATGCAAGACGCTAAGAAAATACTGAGTAAAAAGTAATACGTTTAACTGCCAAAATAAAATTACATTTATTTAATTTCAATATTAAAAAACTCATTGCTAAATCTAATTATTTACGATAAATTTAGGCCCTTGATTGTAATATTTTTCAAATTTTAGGTCTTTATATACAATTATTTTCAATTTGGACCTTTATATGTAATTATTTTCATTGTCTGGACTCTTATATGTGAATTCCCCTTATTTTCATCGGTTAAATTTATAATAAGTTTAGAAAAAACATTTAATAATTTTATGAGAAGTGACTTGGAGCACCATATCAATGTTATATTAATCATAATACAGTCTTCCCACTAATGAAGATATAATTCTGAGTCAAAACCATTATATATTTTGTAATTGACGTGTTTCTACAGACTGGTTGATAGATTTAAGCATTTTTATATTGATTCTGATGAAAGTTAAGAGGAATGGTACAGTTAATAATAAATTGAAAATTTTATTAGCAAAACTTCATAAAATCACAACATTGACATCATTATGTCTTGCATTCATTAGTTTTATATTTGAAAAGGAAAAGAATTAGCAGAAGCTATTTATATGAACACTAATTTAACTGGTTTGGAATTTTGGTTTAATAGACTTGGTCCTGAAGATGTAAAAGTATTTGCAATGTTCATTGTAAGAATAGAATCATTAACTTCAGTTATAATGTGTTTAAGTAGTAATCCACATAAGATCAGCAGTATAATCATAATAAAATTTGGGACAAATCTCATATGAGTTTTATAATAAAGTGGAATATGTAGCTGCCTCAAAGTAAATTTTTTTTCCTAAGTTAATCTTTTTTCAAGCTTTAACAAAAGTTGTAGAGCTCATTTTTGTGATTCTAATAATAGTAAGATTAGTAAAATTGGCCTGGTGTTCTTGAGATATCTTAACTTTTATCCAAAAAAATTTATATGCACAAACAAGAAACAGTTAAGATTCTCAAGAACTACCTGGCCAATTTTACCGATCTTACTACCATTATAATCACAAAAATGGGCTCTACAATTTTAGTTAGAGCTTGAAAAAGATTAACTTAGTAAAAAAATAACTTTACTTTGAAGCAGCTACAGATTCCACTCTATTATAAAAACTTATATGAGATTTAATTAACCCTAGATTTTATTATGATTATACTGTTGATTTTATGTGGATTACTACTTAATTCTAAAGAAGAGAAAATATTAGTTGAGGCACTTTGTAAATCACTTTAAATTATTTAAGTATTAAAAGAAATTATCTTGATTCTGAAAGAGAAAAAACATTCTTTGTAAAAATAATACTCTAAATTATTTAAATATATCTTGGTTCTGAAGAAGGAAAGAATTAGCACAGTCACTTTGTAAAAATACCTTTCTGACTTCTTTAAGTATTTGCGGTAACATGCTTGGTTATAAAGGAATAAAAGCATTTGCAAAAGTTCTTTGTAAGAATACTACTTTGAATTCTTTAAAGTTTGGTTGTGTTTGGGTTTATTATATTCACAAAGACAAGCACAATTTTTTTTTGAAATAGCATTGAATATGAAGAAATCAAAGTACTAGCAGGAGCTCTCTATAAAAACACTATTTAGTTTAGACTTTAATTATAGCTATATTTTCTCTGAAGAAATAAAAAAACTCTCTCTGTTTATCACTTGTACACAAATTTTATTCAACTCTTCTGCTCAAAAAATCTCTATAACTTAGAAATTTATTAAGTAAACCTATTTTTATTTTTAAAAAATCTTGATCTACACACAATTTTACATATAATAGCTAAATTTCAAACAAATAATAGCTAAACTTAACAAACTTAGAAAAAGTTTTAGACCAAAATTTTCTCTTCAAAACAAAACTATAATAGATTACTATAGCTTTAAAATTAACAAAGTTATTTTAAAATTTGTCTCAACTCTATTTAACTTTTGCTTTGTCTCTTTTTTACTTTTTACTCTAAAAAACTACTTAAATTCGTTTTTTGTATAACTTTCTACTGTATAACCCACATTTTACAAGCTTCAAATTTTAGTGGTTCTTTTATAATTACACTAAATCAAATTAATTATTACAAAATTTACTCAAATTTAAAGTTTTACAAATTAGTATTTATTTAATTTGTACAAAGTAACCTTTTTGCACTAACCACCTTGTACTACACCAGCTATACTAGCCCTACCAGCTATAGTTACACAAGCTACACAAGCTACATATTATTTTAGTAAAACTACAAAATAATTTTTATCTCATTGTAAAGCTCTTTTTGCCCTTTATTAATTTACTCTAATTATATAATCCAATACTCTCTTTATAATTAAAAATTTTTAAATTTATTTTACTTTATCTTGTATTCTTTATCACTTTTATATTCTATATACTTTTTTACTGCAAAACTTATTTCAATATGCCAACATTAACTCAACAAGACCAGATACTGCTGATCTTGATTACTTTTATATCATCATGCACAAAGCTTTGGTATTGATCTCTTTGAAGATAAACAAGAAGATAGCTTAAAAGCAATTTCTCCAAACCAGGAACCAACTACTTGTCATACTAGAACCACTAGAACTAATAAAGCAATATATTTCTTTTGTGCTCCTTCAACAATATCAGTAGTTACATGCTTATGCTATAAACATCACACAAAATTCATTTCAGTTCAAAACGATACCTATCAACCTCACAAAGAATTTACTCAAATTGCAATAGAAAAAAAAAACTAGCAAAACTATTGAACTCATTAACCAAATTTCTCAAACTTCTGACAATATTTCACCTTTACCTACACCTCAACTATACTAATACACATGTTCTAAATGTTCTAAATCAATTACCTGTAGAGTTTAAAACAATAAACACCATCCAAATGAAAGCTATGTTCTTGTTGACAAGAAAGTTTATCATACAAATTGTGTTACTCTATTACCAACATCCTCTTCTTTTCTCTCAACTACTTCTTCTTTAAATATCTTCTTATCTTGAAGATTTTAGAAAAAACTTGACTTCAATTTTTCGAAATTTACAAAATACCTTACAATTATCCCAAGGAGATCCTCAAACAACAACCTTCAATTCACCAATATATACTACTTCTTCAGATATATTAATATCCACTTCCTTAACCCAACCACTGTTCTTTCTACCCAATCTTTAGCAAAGCTGCTCTTTAATATTAATACAAATAAAACTTTTCAAACTTCTCAAACCCAACCATCTGTTAAACATACTTATTTTAGTAAATTAAAATCTCCAACTAATCCTCTTTTTTCAACTTTTGGCCCACTTCAACTGAAGATTTACAAAACTCTTCAATAGATATAGATAATACCTCTAGTAATCCTACTAATACTACTTTTAAAGGGTGTGGTGATATAGAGAAGCTGTCTGGTTGTCACCCCCCAAACGGCAGGTCTAGAGTTCAAATCCCACTGGAGATGAATTGAAAAATAGGCCTGTGTTATGGTAACATTTGTTTATCGATCGGTTGGGTAGATTACCTGTAACCTTGGTTAAAGCCAAGGGACCGGAACAATTGAAACCCGTTTGGCAAGTCCCGAGTGGAGAGGTAGCTGGACTTTCTATGGTACCGGGAAAAAGGATCTTAGCGGTGACTGACCAGAAAACTGGACGGACAAGAGCCCCTATAGCAAAAGGGGGCCCACCAACCTGCCCGCCGGAGTCGTACCGGAAGAAAAGGTCATGTGTTATAGAAGCATGAACCAAGGAAAGGGAGACCTTAGGCACCTAAAGCATGGCAGACCGATCCTTCCAGGCCAACTGGATTGGTAGTCTGGGATTACTGGTGAAAAGGATCCAAAAAGTGACTGACCGGGTACTGAGGTCTAGTGAACTTCACAAGGGCAGACAAAACTAATCGGCCAATAAGAGGCAAAAGCATGGAGGCGTGTACGTGTCAAGACCCAACAGAGCTCTGGGTGTACCCATATGGAAGTCTTCAGACGCTAAGAGGATTTGGGACCACCAATACGGGTATATGCTGGTATAAGTGCATGCAGTGGTAATCGGGTTCTCCCTAGCCTCATGATGCCATCCAACTATATTTGGCACTAGAAGCATTTGAGAAAGCTTAGGTCCTTGTTACCATAGCGGGAAGTACAGTCGTTCGCACATTTCCAAATTCGGAACGCTAAATCCTGGGTCCTCAAGTCGCAGGAAACCGGCTGGTTGCGGCAGCATGCAGGCTTGAGATACTTACCCAATGTGGTATAGGCAGCTGCATGGCTTGAAATACAAACCCCTAAGAAGTACGCTAGTAAGGGATTTTCTGGGTAACCAGATTTCAGGTACACCAACTTGGAAGCATAAAGCGCCTACCTGGCAACACACACCAAATTGGAAGTGATGAATTAGGAAATGTGGGTAAAGTGGCGGACATGTGGGTACTGATTGTTGGTTAAAAAGGGATGTACAAATCCAGGTCAACTATATAAATAGGAATATGGGAGGCTCTGGTGGGTTTTAGCTGTGGATAAAAGGTTTCACAGCCTGAAGTCCTAGTCTCAATACTTGTATATAATATGTATGTATAAAAGGCACAACAATATGTCAATTTGCTTAAGTATTAATAAAGTTTGGGGCAGGAGCTACACCCTTAATATTAAAAAAAAAAAATAAAAATACTACTTTTAACAATAATACTAGCAATCCAACTAATTCAGAAGAACCAATTCAACCTAAACGTGATATATCTAATGATTTTGATTGGTTCAAACACTATCCAATCACTAGTAAAATGAAAAACAATACAACACTTAACACTCTTGGACATCAATTTTTCAACTTTATTAAACCTCTTTTAATTGATTTTGCTCCTGGCAAAATTGTTAAATTTTCTTCTCAAAATAATAATAACAAAAATCAAAAAGAATTCAGACATACCTTTAAATACTTAATGGCATCACTAGCTGGAAAACAGGCTAAATTTCTTCTTGGCCTAATTCTTAAAGCAAATTCCTTACTTGACAAAAATTTTATAATTCCTTTTTGTATTATCCTTGATATTTTTAAATTTCTATTTCTTCAGTTTACAACTAAACTCTTTACTCAACTTAATTACAAAAAAATTTTATCATTTTTAAGCTATATTCCTCCTTATAATATCCATAACCGTAACCAAGTCGCTTTGAACCTTGCTCATATAAACTTATTTCTTCAAAACAAATATCAAACTATTCATGCCCAAAAGTTTATTGATGAACTTAATATTAAACCTATTTGCTTCAAAATTCACTATGCATTTAGTGAGAATACATCTAATAAATCTCTTTTTCAAATCCAAAATAATAACAAATATATATTAATGTAGCTCTCAATAATCCTAAACAACAATTTTCTCAAAACTTTAGAATTCCTTCCCTGAAACCCTTTATACAAGATTTTAATAAATGGTTGGATTCCTTTATTCCAACTTACACTAGACAATTTACTAACTTAACAGAAACTACAAAGAAAAAATATACAATCATATCAAGCACGAAGTTGCTATAACACTAGCTACTGAATGTAAAAAACTTCTACCATCTTCTTTTAATTTTCTGAAATTACCTCACTCAGTAATGAAAAGAAGCAGTGGCTAAAGTTACTATTTACCATGTTTATACCTGCAATACAAATGAACATGCATGTGAAATTCTTAATATTAATATATCAAACCCAGAATTTGCCAACCAACACACCTATTAAAATATTTATCAACACTGCTATAAGAAATTTCTCAACCTATATCCAGCACCTATACCATCTTCTAGTTCCCCAAACAATTTAAATCTATTATTCACCCTACTTTGGACTATGCAATTTTTGAAAAAAATAGAACTTGTCCTGCTACCTTTTCTAAACCATTCCCAGCCCAAACTTTTTCAGATCTTGCAAATGAAGCTGATAACTTCTATAAGCTCAATAATAATGCTGAATCAAATATTAAACAAAATACATTCTACTTTTATTCATACTTTAATGAATATCTTAAAGCTGTAGCTAAAAATGATAATATATACAACCTTTCTTATGATGAATCTATACACAAACTCCTTAAACAAACTACAGATCCCTCATTTATTGGTAGGGTTATTTCCTATTTTGAAATTCTCAAAAACCCTAGACAAACCTTTGCCCAAATTTGTATTCAATTTACCAAAAACCACTTATCACATGCAGAGCAACTTATTATTAATCATTACAATATTATTGAACCAAACTTTACAAATGCTCTTTTCTATAACCCATTATCAAATATAAAAGATTCTACTTCAAAACAACCCTAAGAATCCCATCAATCTTTAATTTTAAACCACTTTTAGTAATTTTATTGAATTTTTTAAATTAATTCATTATTAAATATTATGCAATTTTAAACATTTTCAAAAATCTTACCAATCTTTTTACTAAATTCAAAATTAAAAATCAAATAACTATATTATTTGCAAAATTCTTAAAATTTTATTTATTCAAATATATTCTATACAAAATCTTACCATTGAAATTTTACTTAATTTTCAGTAGGATCCAAATTTTCTTTCCCTATAGTTTTTAATTTTAAATATTTTAAGTATTTTGATATTACAAAATTTTTATAATACTAAAATATCTACCCAAACATCTCTTTAAGATCTCAATATTGCGATTCAAGAACTCTTTTTTTTCTTCTAAACTACTTAAATACTGCAACAACTGTAACTTCTTTCCCTTACAGAACTAAAATTCACATATAATTTATTAATTTTTTGCTGCAACCCTATACACACACCTAACATTTGGGTTGAATATGCTTCTAGAGAATTTCGATTCTTCAAAATACTATCCCTATCACTCTTCAGAAAATTTATTTCATTTTCTTTTAATTCTAGCTCCTTTTTCAATTCATATAATTCTCTTGTAATAGAATCTACAATTTGCAACCAGTTAATATGAGGTTCTTCTACAATACTTGTTTTTTCTTCATTCTCTCTCATAACTTCTTCTTTCTTCTCTTCTTCAACATTTTCTTGCATGCTAGTTAAATTATTATATTTAATCTTAATCCAAACTTTTGACTATTATTAATTTTTTATATACAAAAAATACTATTTATATACCAAATGTCATTATTATCATCATCAATCTTTACTTCTTGTTGCAATACTAATTCTTCTTTTTCTTCTTTTTTTTCAATATTTTGAATTTTTAATATCTCCATTTCAACAGTTCTTTGCTTGTTTCTTTTTCTTTTTTCTTTTCCCTTTTTAATAACTGCTTGTATTTTTTCAAAAAACGAAAAAATTTTTGCTTGTGAGGCATTTTTACTTTTTCTTTTTTCTTTTCTTTTTTTTTTTTATACAAACAATATACAAACCTTAATTCTAATAACCCCTTTTATTTATTGATCATCAAAATTTGATTATCTAATTTTGGGCATTCTTAAACCTTACTGATTTTCAAATTAGTAATAATCTAATTTTGATTATCTACTTTTGGATATTCTTAAACCCTATTTTTTTTAAATTTATACCTTGGTAATATGGAGCAGTGGTTTGAGCAGGTGATTGTCTGATCAACAGTCTTAAAGTTCGAATCATACCTAAGGTGGGTTCATACAGATATATTAGACAAAATATACTAATATATTTTGAGGCCCTTAGGTTGCAGTGAAATATTACCAAGTGGTATTTTTTTTATTTTTTATTTAGTTCTATAAACAAAACAAAATATTCTAAACAATTTGCTAATTTATTCTTTTCAAAACAAATTTAATTCTTAAAAACCCTAAAAAGTTTTGTCCAAATTTATATTCAATTTACCAAAAACCACTTACAGATGCTTTTTTCTATAACCCATTATCAAATATAAAAGATTTTACTTCAAAACAACACCAAAAATCCTATCAATCTTTTCACTAAATTCTTCTGTAGAGAACATAGAAGCTGCTGCTGCCTCTGAAATTAAAATGTCCTCCACTTTTTGTGGGCCATATTCAGAGGAGAATAATATAAATAGGCGGGCAGTAAGCCTATTTACGTGGAGGACCAGTGACAGCCAGACCCAATATACAGTGCAGGCTATAGTATCCTGCGCAGCTGTGAGAACTGAGCTTGAAATAGCGAGTACCTCTACAGAAGATTTTAACAATACTTCAGATACCATCTCTTCATCTTCTTCTGAAGTACAACTCTTCACCAATACCTTTTTACTACTAACTGCTATCTATCCTGATGATGAATTACTACCAGATGACAATAAAAACACTAATATTGAATTATATACAAATCCTTTGCTAGAAGATACTTCTACAAATTTATACTCAGAAACTTCTGAAATATATAACCCACTAGCATGCTATCCCTTAGATTGTAGTAGAACATAGGCAAATTTGCCTGCGTTTTTGCACTTTTTTAGCTCTGATTTACTTTTTTAAAATACTAAAATAATTAAATAAAACTTTGTACAATTATATTTGAAAATAAGGATTACTTTTTTGCAAAATTAGTTTTTATATTATAAGAAAATAAATTATAGTTACATGTAAGCTGAAAATAGATAATTTTAAGAAAAAATTTTTTTAAAAAATTTTATTACAATTTTTCTGCGATCTTATTTAGTTTTAGTTTTAGAACTATAGTTCTTAAGACAATATTGTAGTTTATATAAAGGATGACAACTTTCATTATTGCAACTTTAATGATTTACTTGTAAAAATTAAGACTTGTATTAGAAGTAAAGATTTTTTTTATAGACGGGAACATATAAAATTTGAAAAAATCTAAAGAAAAATTTTAATAGTAAAAATGCCAATACAAGAACTTTAAACATTTATTATATTAAAGTTTTCTAATGATTTTAAAAAAATTTTATAACTAAGTTACTAAAACAAAACTTAAAGAATATTTTTTACTTAGAAAAGATATGGCTAAAATCAATATTTAAAATTTTATTAAAAATTTTAAAATAGGCAGGCAAATTTGCCTGTGTTACAATCCAAGGGATAATAAATCCTTTATCATCACAGACTACAAACTCTTTCTTCACTACAAACTATAGGTTCATTTTTAGAGTATATACAAGAAAATATCCAATCTACTACTCCAACTAATATATTAGAATTTCTATAAAACCTCATTCCCGAATTAGTTACTACTTTATGGAGGCACACATTTATTTACCTTATAAGGACTTTAAACTAGATCACTTTTTCTTACCTTTTGATGATTTACACAAATTATTTACCAGTTCTGACTTGAGCTTTAGCAATAATACCAATTTTCAATTACCAACCTCTATTGATGACTTCTTTTATCCTACACCTTCTCCTATCTTATTATTTTATAATAGTTTACCAACTACAAATAACAATCTTATAGAACTGCCTACAAATTCTCTAAGTGACATAAGCTATATCAACTCCAATCTTAGCTCTTCTGAGATATATAATCCAACAACATGTTACAACAAATTTTTCTACTATTATAGACTACAAACTCTATCTTCTCCACAAACTATAGGCTTTTTCTTGCAATATATACTAGAAAATTACCCTATGTTTTATTCAAACCAATATATTAAAATTTCTATTAAACCATATTTGTCACGAATCCAATCAGCAAAATGGTTTTTTTATTAATACAAACTAAGTTATTGTTATTGTACAGACTAGATTACTACAAGAAGGTTTGTACAAGTTTATATATGTGTTCTTATGTTATGCAAAATACTATAACTAATACTACCTCTATGAACATAATGCTATTCACTACATTACTCATACGCTTTAATCACAATTTGATTATGATGGCATTTCTTTTGAATTGATGGCTCATATTTGGATTACGGCTTGATCACGGTACCAAGTCACAGGTTTCGAGATCAAATCAGCATCACGGGCTTCAAGGTCACGGCACCACATCACGGGTTTCAGAATCAAGTTCATTACACTATTCCCCCGTTTTGTGGCTTATCTATCTCTTTTTTCTGTTTCTTTCTTCTTTCTTTGCAAGGCAGCGAAGACGAACAGAGTTTGTGAGGATATTGATGATGGAACATCTCAATAGCTTCTTGTGCATTGGTAACATTCCCTGCAGGTTCCCAGGACCGTTCATCTATATCATATCCTTTCCAATCGATTAAATAGTATAGATTTCCTCAAATCAATTTAGAATCTAATATCTTATTTACTTCATATTCCTTTTCACCATCTATTATTACCGGAGAAGGGGGTTCCACCACTCTTTCCGGAAAGGTATTGGCAATATAGAGCTCCAAAAGGAAGACATGGAAAGCGTTATGTACTTTAAGTATAGGAGGCAGGGATAGTTGGTATGTAACTGGGTTGATTCTTTCGAGGATGGAATACGGTCCAAGTTTCTTGTAGTCCAATTTTTTTGAGGGTCGACATGTGTGGATATTGCGTCGAAAAAGCCAGACTTAGTCACCAATCATATAATCCAGAGTCTTATATCAGTATTTATCTGCATTTTCCTTGTATCGTTTCTGTACAAGTTGCAATTCTGCTCTAAGTGTTTTTATTACATGTTGCCATTCCTCAGCTTTGTTCACTGCAGCTGGAACTGAGGAATGATATGGTATATATAAATCAAAGTGTGGATGAAATCCATAATTAGCAAGGAATGGAGTGTTTTTTGTAAAAAAGTAGATTGAGTTGTTATAAGCAAATTCGGCCAGAGGAAGTAACTTGACCCAATTATCTTGATGCTAGTTTATTGTACACCTCAAATATTGTACTCTTTCAGTTTGGCCATCTGTTTGAAGATGATATGCAAAAGATAAGTTAGTATAGGTGCCCAATAATTTGAATAGACATTTCCAGAATTTGAAAGCAAATTGGGGCCCACGGTCTGATATTATATTTTCAGAGACTCTGTGAAGCCGAATCACTTCCTTAATTATTAATTGTGCCATTTTTTCAGCACTAATAGTTTTTTTACATGCTATAAATGAGCCATTTTGGACAACCTATCCACAACTACTAGAATGGAATCGAAATCTGATAATACCGGCAAGTCAGTGATAAAATCCATTAAAATGGATTGCCATTGTATGGTAGGAATGGGTAAAGGCTCCAGAAGTCCATGGGGTCATTGTCAAGAACTTTTGGCTCATGCACAGATATCACAGGATTTGATGTAATTCTTTATAAAGGATCTGAGCCGCGGCCACCAGTAGTCTCATGATACTAACTTAAGAGTTTTTGACACTTCGAAATGACCTGCTAATTTTGAATCATGTCTATTTTGTAGGACCTCCAACTTTTCTGGAGTTCGCAGCACATAAAGTAACCTTTCGCGAAATAAAAGTCCATCTTCATATTGGAGCTTATGATAGTCCGAGCAGTTCTCCGTGACTATTCCTGTAGGATGTAGCAAATAATCGATGACATCCTGGGCCAATAGATTCGTTGCCAATTGTATATGTATGCGATCTCTTAGGTCTGTATCAACTGGGATTACAAAGGTGGCAGCTAAATGAAAATGTTTATCTTTTAATAATGTGGTATGCTGCTGGGCCACCGTTATATCACAGTCCAAAAGTTGGTAATCCACTCTTCATGACAGAGCATCAGACTTCCCTTGGTTTCTTCCTGCATGAATAATGTTATTAAAATCATAATTAGAGAGAAACAGGTACCACCGGGCTTAACGTCGACTAAGGGGTTTAGCAGTGGTAAAATACTTCAAATTCTTGTGGTCGCAATAAATGGTAATTTGATGTCGAGCCCCTTCCAGGTAATGCTGCTATCGTTTTAAAGCCATTATTATAGCTAACAATTCTTTATCATAGACGTCATAATTAATTTCAGCTAGTGTAAATTTTCGAGAGTAGTAGGCAATAGGGTGTAAGGTTCCCTCTTGGTACTAAGATAATATCGTACTAAGAGCATAATCTGATGCATCTGTCTCCAAATAATAAGGTTTTGAAGGGTCATCTTGAACCAGAATAAGAGCAGAAGTAAAAGCCATTTTAAGAAAATCAAATGCTTATTGGGCAGAGGAAGGCCAATAAAATACAGTTGGCTTCTTCACCAGTTTCCGGGTTAAATTTGTCAAAAGAGTGAGCAATTGGGTATAGCCCTTGAAAAATGCTGATAATAGTTGGCAAAACCCAAAAAATGTTGTACTTCACAAAGCGATGTTGGAACAGGCCAAGAGAGGAGACTCTTGACCTTAGTAGGGTCCATCTGGATTCCTTGGAGTGTAATATGATAGCCCAAGAAATCTACAGTTGTTTTATCAAATTTATATTTTTCCAATTTTGCAAATAACCCATGTTTTTGTAGGCATTGTAGAACCAACCAAACGTGTTGATTATGTTCTTTCTGATTCAGTGAGTATACAAGGATATCGTCCAAGTAAATTATGATGAACCTATCTAAAAACTTGCAGAAAACATCATTTATAAGGTGTTGAAATACGCCAGGGCATTGGTGAGGCCAAAGGGCATATCTAAATATTCAAAATAGCCGTAACGAGTATGAAAGGCTGTTTTTCATTCATTATCAGGTCTTATACGAACTAAATTATATGCACCCCTAAGATCTATCTTTGTAAATACTTTAGCTGAAGCCAATCGATTCAACAATTCTGGGATTAGGAGAAGCAGATACCGATTTTTAACTGTAACGCAGTTTAAACCTCGATAATCAATACACATGCGTAAAGTTCCATCCTTTTTCTTGACAAAAAGGATAGGTGCCCCAGCCGGAGAGCTCAAATGTCTAATAAACCTCTTCTACAAATTTTTTCCTATATACATTTTTAGTTCAGTGAGTTTATGTAATGATAGTTTATAGATGGGTCCCCATGGTGGTTGTTTATCGAGTAATAATTCTATAGTACAATTGTACTAGCAATTTTTAGGCAGCTTATTAGCTTTCTTTTACTGAAAATTTCTTTAAATTCAAGGTATTTTACAGGAATCATCAGTGCAGGAGGTGTTGAAACAGAGCTACTCAGTAATGTATTAAAATTTTGGACCATAAAATTTTGTTCATCCGGAATAGAATATGTCCTAGATGATAAGGCCCTTGACACATGAGTCGAACAACGTGGATCGGAAAAGGTAATGGAATATTCCCGCCAGTTGATATATGGATTATGTAAGACCAACCAGAGTGAACCAAGAATTATCTTATAATGAAGCGAAGAAATGAGATTAAAGGATATTTTCTTATGATGGTTCTGCAAATATAAAAGTATTGGTGCTGTTTCATGTGTGATTGCGCCTAAAGAAAGTTTGCGTCCGTCAATAACTTCTACAGGCAATGGAGTCTGTTTCTTGAGAATGGGTAATTTATATTCTAAGGCTAAATTAATATCCATGAAACAAGAAGAAGTGCTAGAATCAATCAAGGCTTGTACTTTCAACTGAGTCCCATTAGGTGATTGTAAGTATAGTTCTGGAGTAAACACGGTTGCAAGTCCTGTTGTCAATTTTCTTCTAGAGGTAAGTCCCAATTATAATCAAGTCAGAGCCCCCTTACTGCGACTAGGGTATCCCTTTTCCTGACAATTCATCTGTGCTTGCTGCATCAGTCCTGGAAAACCAGTTGCATTTCCTAGGACAACTTCTGGCAATGTGTCCTAGTTCCCCGCAGTATAAATACAGGTTGTACATACAACGTCAGTTTTTTTTCTCTTTTGTCAAAGGCTTGAATCTAATGGCATCTATTTGCATAGGATCACTAGGCAATGGTGAGTTGTCGACAATTTGTGGCTGAATTTTGCGAGTAGTAGTGTCATGCTAACGCTCTTGTTTTCGCTCAAATAATCGATTATCACATCTGATAGCTTTAGAAATTGCATCATTTAAGGAGGTAGGATCCTCTAAAGTAAATAATAAATCTTTTACTTCACTACAGAGCCCTTACGAAATTGGTCAACTAGAGCTGCCTCTCTCTAATTCAAATCTCCCACTATTTGTCTGAACTCGGAGGCATAGCTTGAGGCCGCTTTAGAACCCTGAGTAAGTTTTCGTATCTTATTTGCGGCAGTTCTAGATTTATCAGCGTCACCAAAAGTTTCTTCAAATTCTTTTAGTAAAGCTTCGAAATCTTTCAATAGTACAGATTGGTTTTCAAGAAGGGGCAAAAACTATGCTATAGCAGGACCTGTCAAAAAGCTTCCGAGCAAGCCTACTTGAGTGCGGTTATCTGGGTAACGGTATGGTTGCATCTGGATGACAAGACGAATTTGGTTTGCGAAGCCTCAGAATTTACTTCTGGTACCATCAAACTTATCTGGAAGGCTCACTTTAGGTTCCTTATAAGGAATTTTAACACCCTCTGGGGCCTCAAATTTCTTAAAAGTGTCTTTGAGCTCCATATTTTCTTAATGAAGTGCTTGACAGTTCACTTGGAGTTGGTTCAAGGCTGCCACTATTAATGATGCTGCCCAAAACTCTTTTGGCCAAATAACTGAAACCGAAACTAGTTTTAAATAGCCAAAACTAATTTCTAAAATTCCGAAACTATGTAAAAACTCCGAAACTATGTAAAAACTCTGAAACTATACTGGTATTGTCCGAAACTATTTTGAAAGTGCTATATATTTCTGAAAATAAGCATTTAGTGCATATATGCAAAAATGGTGAGAATAAAATTTCTGGCTATTTCCATAGTTGGGAATAACCAGTATTTTACTTTTTATTCACACCATTTTATATACGTGCATACCCACGAAACTTATAACTAAAACTAATCCCCATCTGTAATTAATCCATTCAGCCCATTTTCCTACCTGTAAAAGACACATTTTCTCATCTATACACTCATTGTCTACCAACTAACCACCCACCTGTTATTTTCGATTTCTAATATTAAATCGACCATTTTGTTATGAACTCTGTAATGATTTCTATCATACTCTAAAAATCGACCTTTCTCCAGTTCGGCTTGAAAGGTTTCTTTGCTAATCTTTTTCTCTTTCGCAAGGTGGGTGAGTGGTAGTGGAAACTAATTTAATGATATTAGGGTCCTGAGCCAAAAAAAAAAAAAAAAAAAAAAATAAAAAAAAAAAAAAAAAAAATAAATAAATAACAATATAAAAAAAAAATAAAAAAAAAAATTAAAATAAATAATTCGAAATTGTGGCCATAACCCCAGCAGATTCCCATGGCTAACATATTGGGGGTTTATTATTTAAAAAACTTCACATACGACATGAATTAAAAATACCATTCTATAAATAATATAGACAGCATTTATATTGAAATAAAATTAAATAAAAAATAAAAAAAATTAAATAAAGCGAAAAAAAATAAAAAAATAATGTAAAAGTAAAAAAAAATAAATAAATAAATAAAAATAAATAAATAAATAAATAAATAAAAATAAATAAATAAATTAAACGAAAAAAAATTAAATAAAAAAAAAATAAAAATATAAAAAAAATTAAAAAATAAATTAAACGAAAAAAAAATTAAATTAAAAAAAAAATTAAAAATATAAAAAATAATTAAATAAAGCGAAAAAAAAATAAAAATTAAAATAAAAAATTAAAAAAAATAAAATAATATAAAAAAAAATTTTAAATAAAGCAAAATATTAAAAAAAAATAAAATAAAAATATAAAAAAAAACGAAAATCAAAAAAAAAATAATTAAATAAAGCAAAAAAAAAATAAAAATTAAAAAAAAATAAAATAAAATAAAAATATAAAAAAAATTAAATAAAGCGAAAATTAAAAAAAAATAAAATAAAAATATAAAAAAAAAATTAAATAAAGCAAAAATTAAAAAAAAGGTAATATTTCACAAGTTAAACAGGTTAAAAAGAATCAGTCTGCACATATGTACGTACGTAGAGCTCAAGTGCCATTTTAGAGTGGGCCTTACCGGTTTCGTACTTTTTTCTTCGTCCGGAATAGTCTTCAGGAGTTTGTATTACCTGCGCAAATAAGTGAATACCTTAAGTACTGGCTGAATCATGCCGATACTTGCAGAATTTTGGTACAAAACCTGTTTTTTAATTGTGCTCAATTTATTAATCGGGTATATATGTGAATTTTTTTAACAAAACCCAATGCATTGAGCACGTATACAATATGCTAATGTAAGAATTTATTAGCAGGCCAGTTTCAGAATTTTAGTATAGTTTCGGAATATTAGTCCAGTTTCGGGTCTTTAGGTAAGTTTCGGCCAAGAAGGTCATGTCTGAAACTGGTAATACCAGTTTCGGTTTCGGTCAATCTGAAACTATAGAGTTTCGGGCAGCATCATTAGCCACTATAGCGTCAAGATCAGGTTGTGCGTCTACTATACTAATGCTTAACAAAATATATATAGCACGAAGCAAAAATTTTACGACCATCAATAGGAATACGTAAACAAGAATAGATATTTAATTGATTGATTTAGTTGATTGATTGATTTTTTTCAATTATTTCTTAGACAAGACAAGACAAGAACAAAAGTACTCCAGGTAATCCGTTATAGGTTATAAGGATCCAATCTGGGTGGGTAGTCAGTACAAAATGTCACGAATCCAATCGGCAAAATGGTTTTTTTATTAATATAAGTGAAGTTATTGTTATTGTACAGACTAGATTGCTACAAGAAGGTTTGTACAAGTTTATATATGTGTTCTTATGTCATGCAAAATACTATGACTAATACTAACTCTACAAATATAATGCTATTTACTATATTACTCATGCGCTTTGATCGCAATTTGATTATGACGGCATTTCGTTTGAATCGATGATCTCATGTTTAAATCATAGCTTGATCACAGCACCGAGTTACGGGTTTCGAGATCAAATCGGCTTCACAGATTTCGAGATCATAGCACCACGTCATGGGTTTCGAGATCGAGTTCATTACAATATCCTTAACTTGATTATGTTTTTACTGAAGCATATATTAACTTTTTATATAAAAACCTTGTACCAGATCACTCTATATTTCCACCTTTTGGAGAACTACTATCCTTTTGTAATATAGAACTTAAATCATCCAACAACAATTTTCAAATACCACTTCTACTCAATTTCAACAACACCTCCAAGTAGAGGCTCTTCTTTTAATACACAAGACCTTCTGCAAAACTTGCACCTAAATATTGTTACACACAATGTTAGAGGTTTTAATATTGCTTCCAAAAGGCAAATCTGGCAAAACTACTGTATTAACTACAATATCTCAATTGTATGTATTACTGAAACTAAAATCTCATCCAAAACAAAACATTCTTTTTGCAACAATAATCTATTTATCTACTAATGGGCAAATTCTGAAAGTTCAATTGAAAGCACTGTTAATATGATTCGCAACTATCTTAAACCTCATGTACACAGTTGTTATACTTACTTAGGAGAAGCTATTGCTTTAAACTTGTTTTTCAAAGCCAATATTAAGCTTCATATTATATCAGTTTATCTTTCATCTACTGATTCAAACAAAAGAAATCAAATTCAAAATCAGGTTATCAACTGGATTTTACAGCCTCAACTAGAGTCGCAGATATTAGAACATCAATTAACAAAAGGCAGGGAGTGTAGAGTGACATATTGATGTCACTACCTCAATTTTATATGATATAAGAGTGACGTAGTGATATCACTACCTCAGACCTTTCAAATATTTGCAGCTATAGGCTCAACAGTCTAATCTATCATCAGCAAATTTTATATATAGATATATATCGATTACTAACTGTAGGATATATATCGATACCCATACCCTCCTGCCGATTACTATCGATAATAATAATAATCGATATATATCGATATTAATTGATATATATCGATACCCATCACCCCTGCCAATTTTTATCGATAATAGATATATTGATATTAATCAATATATATCGATACCCATCACCCCTGCCGATTACTATCAATAATAATAATAATCGATATATATCAATATTAATCAATATATATCGATATATATCTGATATGATATCAATTAATAATTATTATATTCACATAATCATGCTTTTTGAACATTTTA
>QKWP01000064.1:340431-353898 GCA_003550325.1 Gigaspora rosea
TTTTTTTTAATATTAAGGTGACCACTTAGGTACCCTAGTACTTTATTGGTCCAAGTGGGTTGGCCCGGTTAATATGACTGTGCCACATATTACATTTGTATAACAAGAGTACAACTAGCCACACGTACAACTTTTGGTTGTCTAATTTAAGTAGTCTGCCCGAAGGTTCTACACTAGATGCCATACCTGCAACCCAACTAGGGGATTGCCTATTTAAACTCTCTGGCTTCTACCCATGTTCAATATTCCTTCCAATATACCCTTTCGAGTAATTCACTATTAAAAGTACCCTGAGGCTTTAGCCAAACACCTATTGGAGGGCATTTCCTTCTATATTTGAACCAAGTCAAGCTTGTAATACTTTATAGACTTTTACAAATTATAATAGTAGTTATTCAGAACTAACTTTTTATACCGATGGCTCTGTTATTAATCTAAACAACTCTCAGTGCTCTATGGGAATTGGCTAGATACAATTAGATAACCTAAATATCATACACACCTTTCAAGCACAAACCAAATATTGGCCATACTCATTTAAAGCAAAATTACTTGCAATTTTAGCTGCAATTAGTACAGCTCCCAGAAACTGTACTATCCAAATTTATACAGACTTACAATTAGTTATATCTAAATTTCAAAAATTAACCAATACTATGCCACTTCCAAACTTCTTAAATATCCCCTACTGGTCAATTTGGAATACACTACTCAATCTAATTAAATCATATAATCTTAATATCACTTTGTACAAAGTTAGAGCACATGAAGATAATGACTTTAACAATAAAGCTGACCAACTAGCACGTAATTATTACATAGCACCTTATTTTATTTTTAATCCAAACAATATATAATCCTCAGTATATACCAACCTCAGATAACTACCCAATGGAACTTCCCATATATTGCAGTATCAGAACAATTTGCAGAGTACATATAATTGCATGGTGGACATCACAAAACCACTTTCAACAATGGAACTCAATCTTACAACTTATTAACTGAAATGCTTCATGGTTATATATTAATAATAACCAAAAAATTACCAATTTTTCACACAGCTTTCAAACTTCTACTCTAAAATCTTTTAGAGTCATATTATTACTAGATAAGCTTCCCTTCCCACATATCCTTTATAAAAGATACCTATCATACCCTAACATTTGTTATATATGCCAACAAGCAAGTAGTGCTTTGCACTAGACCCTCTGTTCAGATACCAATCTATTACTGAACCTTATAAACATTTCTTTCAACCAAATATTTAGTCCTAACAAACTAGATATTTTCCCAACTCAGACTAAAAATCTTCACTCCCAAATCTTAAAACTTGATAGTTTTCAAATTCACCATTTTTCACATAAGCCTTCATTATACTCAACTCTATCAGGTTTTATTCCACTAGAACTAATAAACATAATACAAGAAATTACTCTATCTTCAAAACTTGCTAGCTCTCTTACAATTAAATTTTTACTTCATTTTAACCAACAAATCTATACAAAAATTTGGATTCCATACTATACTTCAAGATTACAATACCAACAAACAACTTCACAAAACCAGCCTATACCTTCTGGATCTTCTATAATCACTACACATTTAACTCAAACTAATAATAATAATTCTATTATAAATATTTTTATTCAGAAAGTAGAATATTGGTACAGGACCCGAAATATACATAGATAGCTAGGGCTCCGCAATTTGATTTGATCAAATATTTGAATCAAATATTTGATCAAATTCAAATTTAAATTTGATTATATTTAATTTGATCAAATTCAAATACAGTCAGACCTCCATAAATGCAATCTCCATAAATGCAATACCTCCCTAAATGCATGTTTTTTTCTATTCTATAAAATGTTATTAGTGCTAAATGCACGTTCTATATTCTGTAAATGCACGTTCTTTTGAATAACATTTTATATTACACTAACCTTCCTAAATGCACGTAGCCAATCAAATTTTAGTATTTAAGATAGATTATACAGTTTTGGTAGAAGTTATACAAACTTGATAATCAAATTTTTAAAGCTGCGATTTAATTGGCTCACTCTAAATGCAAACCTCCCTAAATGCACGTTGTAGGCTTGTCCCTACGAGTTGCATTTATGGAGAGTTGACTGTATGGCCAAATTTGATTTGATTTGACAAATATTTGATTTGATTTATTAAAAATTCAAATTCAAATCAAATTCAAATTCAAATATTTGAATCAAATCAAATTCAAATCAGGGTCAATTTGATTTGATCAAATTCAAATTGATCCAATATTTGATTTGATTTGAATTTGATGAACTCTATAGATAGGTCAGGTATGAGTTTGCTTATTTTTGAGGTTTTTTATACAGATTTTTCTATTTATAGTAATTTTTTTGCTTATTTTTGAAGCTTTTTCTGCAGATCTTTCTTTTTATAATAATCCTATAATTAATCTAACCTATCTATGTATATTTCGGGGTCTTAGTGGTACCCTTACTGGATTAAATATCTTATACACCCTTCAAGTATATTAACTAATCCCCAAATCTAGGTGAGTCTTGGCCACTCTAGTTGGTTTAGGCCACAGATAAGTACTAGGTCTACTTTTGTTTATCTAGCTATATGTCTGAGTTCTTTTTTTTTAGTATTAGATTTAAATTATGAAGTTTTTTCCAATTGTAAAAAGTTTCCATTAAATTTAATAAAGATAAGAGCAAGGTCTCACTATTAACTAGAGGTTGGAACCGGTTTTAATAATTCGGGTTTATCACGTGAATTTTGTAATATTTTAGAATTTAATCCAATTAAATTTTAAAAATTCTAAAATATTACAAAATTCACGTGATAAACCCGAATTATTAAAACCGGTTCCAACCTCTACCATTAACATCAAAAAAATATATATATATATATTTTCTCTGAAGAAAATAAACTATTGACAGAAATTCTTTTATTAGCCAATGGAATTTTTAAATTTCATGATCCAAATTTCAGTATTACTTGCTACAATAATTAATTGACAAGGGCCAATAAGCTTTTTAATAAAAAATTAATATAAGCTTATTCTTTTTGTATTAGAAAGTTTCTTTAGCAGTTAATTAATTAAGTTTCTAATAAAAATCAATTATATGTTTATTTGCTATAGGTGTTTAATAGGCATATAGAAACCTAGGACAGGTTATATTAATTCCAAACTCTGAATAATTATCAATATTAGATTAATTGATGATCCGGATAAGATCGGCACTATTACTATATTGGGACAATAGTAAATTTTCAGAATAAGTACAATATAAACTTTTATTATATGCTGAAATCTGACAACCATAACTATAGTAAGTGATTTTTTATTATAGTGGCCTACTATATTATTGTGTACACTTTTTAAAAATTTATACAGAGCTAAATATATAAGATATTAAACTAAATTAAATTATAAATTCTTTAAATCTATACCTTTAAATAAAAAAAAGTTTAAAAATTTTATTACAGTTTTTAAAATAATTAAATTTAAGTAAAATTTTAGATTTTTAAGTTTGACCGGTTTTTATTGTTGTACAAAATTAATTAAAAAAATAACTGCATAGTAAAAATTAATTTTTTATTAAGCTAATTGAACTTTAAAAATAAGCAAAAATTATTTAGCATAACAAATTACATATAATCCCAAAATTTTTTAAAATTTTATAAAAATTTAATATAAAAATGTAATTTTTAATTCAAAATTGGAAAAGTCCTGGTGCCACCTCGGGTGGTACCAGATATTTTTACTACCCCTACCAACAGATCGGCCAATCATATAAGTTGTTTTTTTTTTAGATCTGTTGTTTTTTTTTGTTTTTAGTAATAATGTTTAGCTTTCAGGTACAACTGCATTGCCATAATTGGAGAACCGCCAATAAGAATGTTGGCACTTATGGTACCGTGTTTGGAGTCACTGTCCCATAGTCAGTATAACCAGTAGTGGGTTTTATCACTTTTGTACCATGTCTTCTTGCCGGTAGTGGGGTAATTGGAGTCTTTGTTGCCGCCTTGTTTTTTTCATTTCATGTAACTAACATTACTTTTTTTTTTAGATACAACTGTTTGTGTCGAGAATCGGCAGTGAGAATTTCGTTGCTTTTGGTGCCGTGTTTGGAGTTGTTGTCGCTGTTGTCGGTACAACTAGTAGTAGGTTTTATTACTTTTATACCATGTTTTCTTGCCAGTAGTGGGTTAATTGGAGTCTTTGTTGTCGCTTTATTTTTTCATTTCATGTAACTAATACTCGTTTTTTTAGATATAACTGTTTGTGTCACTATAATTTAAGAATTGCCAGTAAGGATTTTGTTGCTTTTGATGCTGTGTTTGGAGTCGTTGTCGCCATAGTCAATACAACCAGTGGTGATTTAAATGGTGTAAATGCTTAAAATTTTTGGTGCAGTTTTATGTAATAAATGTTTGGAATGTACTGTAATATGCATTTTAAACAAAAAAATTATACAGAACTCTCTCCTGCAGATCCCTCGACCAAAAATTCCAGGAAACAAAACTGCGAAAAAGTGCTAAAGTGCGTTAAGAAACACATCTGGAAGCACTAAAGAAAAAGAAAGAGCTCCGGCAAACACATTAGGTCCTAAAAGGAACAGGAAAACGTGTGTCAAGCGAGTGTGCTATATTAAAAAACACCAAAATCTCTTCAAAAATTTGCTTGCGAAGTCAAAAAAGGAGGCAGCCCACAATTGCGTTTCTGCAGATCAGTCAAGTTACACATACAAACGTGACGAACAAACAAAGAAGCAGACACGTACATCAGACAAAAAAACATGTGCATTATACAAACAAACACGTGCAAATTAACGGCGTGCAAAATACAGGAACATGTAAATTAGAAACTTTTAGAACAAGTGAACTACGCGAGAATCAACAACCAATGGCCAAAGACAAGTACAAAATAAGACCTGGATATATGTTGGGAAAAGTATTAGAAAGGTCAAGAAACTACTTGGGCCAGCTAGAAAATACTGAACTAATCGAAGTATTGGAAAATACAAAAATCGAATATACGTGAACCGACAGATATATAGCACTTTTGTTTGCTGCAGATACAATGGATATAGCAGCAATTAGAATCTTGGGAGAAGTAATAAACAGAGTTGACGAGACTAGTAAACTCAAAAAGTTTAGATACAGAACAGGGGACGTAGAGCCACAGAACATAATAGAAAATGAAGAAAGAAGCAGGAAAAAAAGAAAAAGTAGGATAACGCTAAAGATTACAGAGATAGAGAATGGTCCCAAAAATATGAAAACTAAGGTACACAGACAGGACCCCGAACAATACATATAAAGATTACATTAGCTTTAATATAAACTTTTTAAAATTTTTATCCACTTTTTATTAGAGCTAATTAACCATATTTTATATAAGCTTTGATATTTAATAAATTTTAACCAATTATCAAATATAACAACACTTTTTTTAAAAATTTTTTTTAAAAAAAAATTTTTTTTAAAAAAAAATTTTTCTCAAAAAAAATTTTTTTCAAAAAAAATTTTTCTCAAAAAAAAAATTTTTCTTAAAAAAAAATTTTTTTTCAAAAAAAAATTTTTTTAAAAAAAATTTTTTTCTCAAAATAAAAAAAATTTTTCTCAAAAAAAAATTTTCTTAAAAAAAAATTTTTTTCAAAAAAAGATTTTTTAAAAAATTTTTTCTTTATCCAAATTTTAAATATAGCCTATTTAAAACTGATTAATTTTATTCACTTTTAATAATATAACATTAAAAGCTTTTATCTACTTTTAAATATAACCTTTTGACCAATATCCACTTTTCAAATATAACATTTTTGTAAAAAAGTAACCTTTTTAGCCAAAATTTTAATGTAACCTATATATATATTGTTCGGGGTCCTACACAGACAGCGTGAAATTGTGCCAATGGAAGAAGGAAAAAATGCCACAATTACTAAACAGCAAGCAGAAGAAGATAATGCTATAAATATAAAGAAGCTAAGAATTATGCATCAAAAGGAAGATGCAAGAAAAACAAAAGAAAGTAAAGAAACTTCAAAGAAAGAACTAATGCAAGAAATAGAAAAAGAAGGACCAGAAGAGAATAGGGCCCAAATGGAACCAAAGGCTAGTCAGACAAGGAAACTAGAAATAGTTGGTACTGCCGTTGGAACAAAGTATATGGGCACCTAGCAATCAACCATGCAGCAACCAGATGCCAGTAAGCGCAAGAATTCCTGTATGCAATGTTTCAGGTGAAAAGAAAGAAGAAAGATTAAAAATGATAAAGTGGATATTGAAGGACAACAAGTATATCACGAAAGTAGAGAAAACCTTTAAAAAAGGTAATGCATGGGTGGAGCTGCACTTTGACTGCAAAAATGGTAAAAAAGAAGCAATAAATAGAATAGAGTGAAAAGACGACGGATGGTTTAAGCTAATCCCAGATGAAGGAAAAAGTACAAAAGGAAGTACTGAAAAACCAGAAGAAAAAGGAGCAACAGAAGCTTTGGACAAGAAAGTAGTTGAGGAAAGCCCATTAGAGAAAAGAGCAGTACTTACAATATGGGACCTACCAGAAAGAGTAAGCAAACAAGAGCTAGAAAGTAGTATAATTAAAAAAATGGGAATGTTCAAAGTATACAAATTAAATGCAGCAGGAATAAGCACTGCAGTAGTAGAACTGAATGAAGAAATATCAGAGACAAACTTACCATAAGTAGCTCTGTTAGCAAATGGCAAATTAGCCAAAATATCAGCTAGGAGAGAAGACTACAAAGAGAGAGATGCAAGATACCGGCACATAACAAAACTGCACAGAATCCCAAAAGGGGCGTCGGAGACACTACTACTGCGGTGCTTAAAGCAGAAAGGAGTAAAAGCGGTATATATACCAAAAAGAAGAAGTGGAAGTATGAAGCAAAGTACAGTAATCACTTTTGGAAAACAAGAAGAACTAGAAAGAGCAAGAGAGAAACCAGTCCAATACAACAACTGGACTCTCAATTGGTCAGAAGAAAAGAAGAAAGTATTCCAGGAAAAAGAAATGCTAGATGAAGAGACAAAGAAAAGCAGGACCATGAAAAAAAAAGAAGTGGTCAAAATGGAAGTTACGCAGGCAAGAAGGTAGAAACAAAAACACTCTTGTCGGAGTGCAGTGATCGTAAAGAAAAAGAAAAAGAACAAAAGAAACAAGATAGGGTTTATAAGGAAGTGGAAGATGTCAAAGCAAGACTAGACAAACATCAAGAAATATTGCTAAAGATCATGGAAAAGCTTGATGAAATAAGTACAGAGTGGGTCAAGCCTACTCAGAGCTCCTGAGGGTGCCCAAGTTGAACAAATGGATATAGATAAAGAGACTGGAGAATTCCTGCAAGAAGAAAGAAGAATATTCAAGGAAAAAGGAGAAGAAAGATCTCTCTATCTAACAAAGGAAAGTTGCAGGAAAGGAAAAGGAAAAACAAAAGAAGCACAGGTGACGCAAGAGGCCCTAAGAGAAAAATGGAAAAGCAAAGGTAGAAAGGAGATGAAACTTGCTTGCCACAACGTTAACAGATTAAAGACGAAGGGCTAGAAAATAGAAAATTTGCTCTATTGGGCAGAAGAGGAAGAAATCACAATACTAGGAGTAACAAAAACAAATGTAACAGAAAGAGAAGAGAAGTTTCTAATGAGGAGTTCGAGTAGAAAGTATGTTGGCCACTGGACAAGTGCAGATAAAGAAAAGAAAAACGGCTCAGGAGTAGGAATTTTGATAGAAGAGCAATAGGAGAAGCATGTAGGCACAGTGAAAAAGATAAACGAGTATATGCTCGAAGTAACACTATATTTTAAGCAGTTGGAACTTGTAATAATAGTTGTCTATGTACCGTCGAATGACAAAGCAATGGTGAAGAAAATCCAACAGAGAATTGTAGAAGTAGTCTATAAAAAGAAAGAGAGGACGCAGATAGTCATAATGGGTAACTTTAACCACACAGTAGACAACATATTGGATAGACAGTACCCATAGTCGGTAAACTACAAAAGATTGCCAATCTTCAAATGGCTTAAAAAACAGGCTTTTAAAGACACATACAGAGAACTATACCCAACAAGCCAGACCTTTATGTGGTCGAATGAAGAATCTGCAACTAGAATAGACAACATATGGTTATTTAGCTGTTTAGCTTCTGGACTTCAAGAAGTAGCAGTAGAAAAAGCGAAAGGCATCACAGATAGAGATCACAAAATAATTGTGGCAGAAGTATGGGTAGGACATGTGATGGCAGAAACTAGTAAAGCAGAGGCAAGAAAGAAGGGACAATCAAGAATGGTCTACCTATACGACAAAGCAACAGAAGAGAACTGGGAGGACTACGCCCACTCACTGCAGAAACAGTTGGATAAAAAGAACATAATAGACCTCCTACAAATCCAAGTAGGCAAAGAAGAGGAATGTATAAACAGATTGAACCTTGTATGGGATACAATAGAGAAGTCAATTCTTATAGCTACAAACGAGAATATACCAAAAAAGAAAATATATAACACAGCAGCAAACAAAGAGGTGGCGCCATAATACATAGACCAGATGCGTGCATAGTAGAGCTACAAAAATTAATCAAGCATGCGAAAAAGAAGAAAGGACAAGAAGTTCTAAGCTGTGAGAAAGCAGAGATGAATGAAAAGTTGAAAAGAATAAGTATGCAAAAGGGTATAAGCTTTCCGAAGTTACATAGACAATGGTCTGAGGCATGGATAGAAGATACAAAAGGCTAGTGGCAAATACTTAATGAGAAGAGAAAAAAAGAGTGGGAATGGGAACAGAGAAAGCAGATTGAAAAAAGTATCAACAAAAGGTGTACAATGATTGGCACAGAACAAGAGAAAATGATCACCAGTTTACTAAACAGACCATATAAGAAAATAGTGCTCGATAGATTCCTAAAAGAAACAGGAGAGAGGGCCTGCCTACAGACAGAACCAGAAGCGGTAAAGATAGGAGTAGCAGAGTACTACAAAAAGCAGTTCAGAAAGAGACAAATGAAGTTAGAGGAAATGGAAACGAAATGGCGAGAGATATATAAACCGCAAAAATGGATAGAAGAAAATTGGTACAACAAAGTAGAGGAAGAGGTAGATGAAGATGAATGGAAAGAAATACTAGAAGAATTAAAAATAGGAACTGTGCTTGGTCTATCCGGTATAAGCTACATAGTGATTAAACACGCAGGAAATCAGACTCAATGAATATTTAGAGGAATGGCAAGCTTGTGCATAATGACAGAAGAAATACCATCTAAGTGGAAAGTCCACAAGTGTATCCAATAGCGAAAGATGTGGAATGGGGATACAGCCTAAATAATATTAGACCAATAGCACTGATTGAAACGTTCCGAAAAGTTGTAACAAAAGTAATAACCAAAAGACTGGCCAAAGTAATGATAGAAAGAGAAATACTCAGAGGACCCAACTATGCAGGACTTCCAGGAAACTCTACTAAACAACCAGTACAGAGGCAAAAGAGATGAAGAAAGAAGTATGGATATTACTTCAAGATATGAAAAAGGCCTTTGACTCAGTCTTATTAGAAAGCCTAGAATTAGCACTCCGAAGAGTTAAAATACCGGAGAAAATAATAAAGTATATCCTAAGTTTGTTCCACGAAAAAAGACTACGAATAATCACAGCACATGGTCTAACAGAAGAAGTAATAGCGGGAGATGGAATAGATCAGGGTGAAGTAATTTCACCCCTGATCTGGCGGCTATTCTATGACCCCTTGCTAACAAGAGTGCAAGAAGAAAGAAAATTAGCCTACATAGTGGAACAAAAACCAGGCCAAGGAACGCAGTGCAATAGTATTACAAAGTATTGTCAAGCAGCAATTGCCTACGCAAATGATACAACTTGGATCGCAAATAGCAAAGAACAATTAATAGAGATCATTAGAATAGCAGAGGAGTTCTTCCAAGCTAATGATATTGAGATAAACGGATCCAAGTCAAAGTTGTTGACCATGAACACAAAGTGCAAAGCAGAGGAAAAAGAAGTAAATTTTGGTAAAAGTATGGTAAAGGAGGAGTCCAGAAACAAGATAGTAAGATCTCTGGGGATATGGTTAAACAACAAAATGTGTGAAAATCTAGTCAAAAAGAAAGCAAAAGGTGTAGTATGACAGATAATTATGGACCTGCGGTACAAGAAAATGACATCAAGCCAGATAGCTTACATAAATAACATAGTAGTAATACCAAGGCTAAGTTACATGTTACAGCTAACAAAGATGTTTGAGAGAGGGTTGAATGAGATACATCAACCGATAATAGGCCTAGTAAAGCAGAAGTGCAATATAATAAGAACATTAGAAAATTGTGTAATAAAACACAAAGATCTTGGTAGCTGTAGAACACTACAACAAGAAATAGTAATAAAACAAATAAGCAGCCTGATAAATAGATTAAATCAACAGAATGGTCTCGGGCATTTGACAAAACTGAGAATAATGCAGGGTTGCCAGAGGGCAGGTTTAACACAAGATATCTGGAAAACCACAAGCCTGCCAGAAGATATTAGCAGTTGGAGAAATAACTTAGCCTGCCTGATAATAACAAAAGCGAAAGATTTAGATATAAACATAGGAACAGAAAGTAACCTTTGGACAGTTCACGGTTATGCCGTCAAATTGCAGGAGTTACTTGAGCCACAGACATGGAAAAAGTGCTATAACAAAGTAGGTGAAGCCGGTGTCCTGTACCTAAATCAATTGCTTGATATAAATAAGACAAGCCTAATCACGTGGCAATAGTACAAAAGCTATAGAGGCTGTCTAAGTAAAGGTAAAAAGGCAGAGTGGTTCAAAGAATTAGAAACAAAAGTCCTTGAAGAAGTAGAAAGCAGAAAAGTCAAAAGTTGTTTTGATACCAAAGAGAGGAATGTGCAAGCATTGGAAGTAGGCTGAAGCAAGTTATTAAATGATAGAAGAAGAAAGGAGTGGATAATATACGGACCGCCGGAGGACAAAAAAGTAGGAAGAATACGCACGAAAGAAGGAAAGAAGGTACAAGTAGAGTATTGGAAAATGCAAGATATAGACAGAGAAGTGGCAACCAAAATTGAAGAATGTAGCGGATGCGAAACAATGGATGAAGAATATAGAAATGAAAATGAAGAACCATATTGATGCTACCATTGGATAGAAAGAAGTGACCAAGTAAAAATAATACCAGAGATACTTGTAGATAAAAAGAACAAAAAAATCAAAGTAGTGATAAAACAACTCAGAAAGAATATAAAAGATGAAGAATGGAGAGAAGAAGAAAGTAAGCTATTTGGGATGGAAATATTAGAAGAATTAGAAGTAGAGCTGATTAAAAAGCAAAAATTGCCCACGAGTGTTAAAGAAGAGTTGATAGAAATATGGAAAAGAAATCAGAGAAGAAATAGAGAGGAGTATACAATTTATACGGATGGAGCAGTAAACATAGGAAATGAGAACGATCCATTAAGTAGACATATGGGAATAGGTTGGGTTCAGATGAATGAAGCACGTGATTGGGCAGAAGAAGAAGTAGCTCTAGGAATAGAAGGTTGGCGCTTGCAGAATTAATGGCAATATGGGCAGCAAGCCTTACAATACCAGAAGGAAAGAAAGTTGAAATACACACAGATAGCAGTACAGCAATAAGAGTTGTCAGCAGAGAACTGAACGGCACAGGTAGAAGCAAAACGCAGAAGAAGAAAAATGCAATATGGATGGTCAAATCGCAGATATCATTCAAACAAAGAAACTGCAGGTTGAGTTCACAAAGGTAAAGAGTCACAGTGAAAACAAGTGGAACAACAGAGCAGATAAGCTTGCAAAAGAAGGTTTAAGAAGTAAAAGGAGAATATGTACAAAAGAGATCAGTTGTAGTAAGATAGAATATAGACTAGAATGGGGAAATAAGCAGGTAGATGTACCAGCTAGGCTGCTTTGTAAGTTGATAATAAATGCAAGTGTAGGGGCAGAATGGAAAGAGACACAGGCAATTAGGAATATAGAGCCCGAGTTAAATAGCACAAGGTACAGGTGGACCTACTTCTGGGAGAAAATGAGAGCAACGAAAGGAGTAAGGTGCACTACAAGAAGAAGCAGTGCAAGAAGAAGTGCGGCCTTAAAATGTGTGATAGACAAGCTTTCAACCCTAGTGGAGCTCAATAAAAGAAGACTAGACCTATATATGACAACAAAGTGTCAAGTATGCCAGGAGAAGAGCAAAGAGACGCAAGAGCACTTGGCCAGGTACAGTAAACAGAAGAGCTTATAGAAGAGGATACAAAAGGTGGCGATAGCGACAGCGTGGAAGGGGCTAGAGGAGGAGGAAAAAGCCCGAGTACTACCCTATATATTGTATACATCCCCTATAGAGAAACAGAAGAAGAAGAAGTTCAAGCAAGGCAGGCGCTAATAAAGAGACTAATCTCAAATGAGAGCTGCCAAAAAGTATTACAGCTGTTGAAGAAAAATTCGAGAGAAAAATTCATGAGAACAATAGTTAAAACAGCTTGGGATACTTTTTACGGACAAGTATGGAGGATCCGATGTGAAAGAATGAATGAATGGGAAAAGGAGCAAGGTATAACAAGTAAGATAAAAAGGAGAGCTCCAATTCGGAAAAATAAAAGAGTGCCAAAAGGGGAGATCAACAAGCAAAAGAAATGAAAAAGAAGCAAGAAGAAGAAAAAGAAGAACGAGTGAAGGAAGAAGTTAGGAAGTCAGTAATGGAACTTGTCATAGAAGGGGGAAGACCCTTCTATTACGAACTTTAGGTAGTCAGACAAGCAATCTGCTCTGAGAGAGCAGTGCAGTAGGTCGCACTTAGGTACCATTAGGGTGGCTGGGTGATGCTAAGCTTAGATATTAGGTAGTTCTATGTAGTTGCAAATATGTTATTAGTGTGACTGCTTAAGGTTAAAAAAAAAAAAAATATGCATTTTAAAAAATTTTCTAAAATCATGATCGAAGCTAACTTGGTACCTACTTGATCAATTTTGATGAAAATTTTTTATTCGAATTCTACAGAAATTGTAGAATTCGAATAAAAAAATTTTCATCGAATTTGGTCAAGTGGGTGCCAAATTATCTTCGATCAAAGTTTTAGAGAATTTTTAAAACGCCTATTATATAGAAACTGTTAAATGCAGCTTTGATCAAAGATAACTTGGCACCCACTTGACCAAATTCAATGAAATTTTTTTATTCAAATTTTATAGTTCTGTTGAATTCGAATAAAAAAATTTTCATCAAATTTAGTCATGTAAGTGCCAAGTTATCTTTGATCAAAGTTTTAGAAAATTTTTAAACACCTATTACATAGAAACTGTACCAAAAATTTTAATGTGACATTCAACTTTGATCGAAGATAACTTGGCACCTACATGACCAAATTCGATAAAAATTTTAAAAAAAATTTTATTATTCGAATTCTGAAAAACTGTAGAATTCGAATAAAAAAA
>QKWP01000064.1:367026-396626 GCA_003550325.1 Gigaspora rosea
ATTATGTTTTTGGCTTTGGTGGTTAACATGATCATACTGGTACTCAGATCTGAAATTGTATAATTTATAGTAAATTTGAACTTATATGATAATTTTGTATAAAGCTTTAAAAAAAATAAAAAAAAAAAAAGAAAAAAAATAAAAAAAAAATAATAAGGGTCCTGACGAGCTCCCATATAGTCAGCCAATCAGTTTTTGACAATATCTCGCCATCCACTAGGTCGATTTGGATGATCTAACTACCTTTAGATGCGTCTCAACAAGCTCTACAACTTTTAATTAGTGGACATGTATCGTTAACTTAGTAAGAAAAAAAATTTAGATGGAGCATGCCACATTTTGCCTATTCTTTAGTTGACAGGCGGATTATCGATTATATAAAAAAAAACAAATTATATTATAATATTTGATGGGTTTGCCCTAGCTTCTATACAAGTATCAACCCAATTGGGATGCTGGCAACCAGTCTGTAGTGATGTTTCATATCATGATTTTTTAACAAGAGTATCTGGCTTTATGAGATTACTAATGCAACTGATTTCATATTTTTCATTAGTTCATGCCTATATATGAGGACGAAAGCATTTCGGGTTTGAAAACTCAAAATTAAAATTTGAAAACGAAATTGTTTTTGACCTATTTTACTTGAAAAACGAAATTATTTGATACTTTTTTTGAATAGAAGAAATTATAAGCAACATATCTATATAAATTTTATTTGCTCTTCCTTATAAAAAATTTTAATTTTCTCTAAAGAAGACGAAATAGGCCTTTTTCAAAAATCAATTTCGGTAAGTGCTATAAAAACATACCACTTCTAATATTCAAGTGCTATTTATACCTTTTTTCTATATTCTTAGCCATGATAAAAGGCTTTGGGTGCAATACACATGAACAAGTCCAAACTGTGCAAAGCACAGTGCATAGTACTCTCAAAAATTGTTTTTTTTTGCTTTGACAATTGTATAGGTTGGTTATTTGTATAAGGCTAAGACAGCAGTTGCTATCTGTGACTAAGTCTTTAAGGTTTTTAAAATCCAAGAGTATTAGAGATTTTGGTTGATCAGTCCTTTTTTTTAAATTTTTGTGCCTAACTTACTGTACTGCTTTATGCCATTTCCTATAGAACTTTTACTATAACTAGCCATAGCTGCTATTGTATAATGCAAATCATTTCTTTGGTGCCTATAAATTATAGCTTATCACTATCTTTTTGTTAAATTTTTTTTTACACCCATTTTGTGAAAAAAAATTAAAATATAGATTTGTTTTTTTATGCCAATTGGCCATACAGATATACAGTTAACTCTCTCTAATCCGAACTGCTGGGACTGCTTTTTTTTACTATATAAAAATTTAAAAAAGTTCAGTTTTCAAAAAGTTATATATGGCTTATCCGAACTTTATAATAAAATTTACAAATGTTCTAGAAGATTTTGTTCGGTTTAGAGAGGTTCAGATTAGAGAGAGGCAACTGTACATTTTTTATATTGCATAATGTGATCTGGGTATCATATTGCATTTGAGTGAAATTTGAACTAATTTGAGCAAAAAATCGATTTTTTGTAAATTNCTATTTTCAGCTTATATGTAACTATAATTTATTTTCTTATAATATAAAAACTAATTTTGCAAAAAAGTAATCCTTATTTTCAAATATAATTGTACAAAGTTTTATTTAATTATTTTAGTATTTTAAAAAAGTAAATCAGAGCTAAAAAAGTGCAAAAACACAGGCAAATTTGCCTGTGTTCTACTACAATCTAAGGGATAAGGCTAAGATAGCAGTTGCTATCTGTGACTAAGTCTTTAAGGTTTTTAAAATCCAAGAGTATTAGAGATTTTGGTTGATCAGTCCTTTTTTTTTAAAATTTTGTGCCTAACTTACTGTACTGCTTTATGCCATTTCCTATAGAACTTTTACTATAACTAGCCATAGCTGCTATTGTATGATGCGAATCATTTCTTTGGTGCCTATAAATTATAGCTTATCACTATCTTTTTGTTAAATTTTTCTTTACGCCCATTTTGTGAAAAAAAATTAAAATATAGATTTGTTTTTTTATGCCAATTGGCCATACAGATATACAGTTAACTCTCTCTAATCTGAACTGCTGGGACTGCTTTTTTTTACTATATAAAAATTTAAAAAAGTTCAGTTTTCAAAAAGTTATATATGGCTTATCCGAACTTTATAATAAAATTTACAAATGTTCTAGAAGATTTTGTTCGGTTTAGAGAGGTTCAGATTAGAGAGAGGCAACTGTACATTTTTTATATTGCATAATGTGATCTGGGTATCATATTGCATTTGAGTGAAATTTGAACTAATTTGAGCAAAAAATCGATTTTTTGTAAATTTTTTTTTTAAAAAAAAAAATTCAAAAAATTCTGAAATCAATTTTCATACAAACCTGAAAATAGTACTTTGTACTAACTTTTGTATAACTTCAGTACTATCTAATAAAATTGTACCAAATTTTAGTATATTGTACCATTAAATCAGCTAGTCATGTGATTTGAAGTTTGTACTATGTTTACTTATCAATTTTGAGATTTTACTATTTGTATTATTAATAAAACACAATTATGGATTTGGAGTTTGATATATAGTTTGAGATATTTTATTTTCTTACTATATATAAGCAAGCAAAAATCAGTATCAATACAAATTATTAGTGTTCCTCAAATTCAAATCAAATCAAATATTGGATCAATTTGAATTTGATCAAATCAAATTGACCTTGATTTGAATTTGATTTGATTCAAATATTTGAATTTGATTTGAATTTGAATTTTTAATAGTAATTTTCAAATCAAATCAAATCTTTGTCAAACCAAATCAAATTTGGCTATATTTAAATTTGATCAAATCAAATATAGTCAAATTTGAATTTGAATTTGATCAAATATTTGATTCAAATATTTGAAGATCAAATCAAATTGCGGAACCCTACAAATTATTACTGGAAGTATTAGTATATAGGTTACAAAAAATTAAAAATTTTTTATAATAGCTCTAAGCAAGCATTTTTATTAATATCAATAAGCATTTTTACTTTATGATATATAAAAATTTATTAAAAATAAGCAAACATATTATCTAACTTATAATAAAATATTTCTAAAAATATGTTACTCCAAAAATAAGCTACTCTTTTAATTTTAAACAAAAACTTAAAAACTACTATATAATTCATTCTATATTTTTAAATTAAAAACAATAATAAAATTTTAACTTTTAAAATAAGCTACCCTTTTAAATAGCATTTAATTAAATATTTAAAGAACTATTGTAAGAGATTTAATAATCCAAATTTAACAATTTGGTACCATTCGAATCATCACATCAAGACAAATCAAATGGTACCAAAATTATTAAATTTAGATCACTATAGCAAAAGATATTAATAATTTTATAATTTTAATAAAATCTTAATAATCTTGATAACCAGTGATCCAAATTTGATGATCTGGATACCATTCGATTTGTCTCGATAAGATAGTTTGAATGGTACCAAAATCATTAAAAGATCACAAGATAATTACAAATTGTTTTTTGCAAATATCTTGTGATCTAGTAATCCGATTTTGATGATTTTGGTACTATTTGAACCATTTAATTGAGTGCAAAATACTATTTGTAATATATAATAATTTTATATAAAAATTTTTATTTAAAATTGTATTACAAATCGTTTTTTGCAGATATCTTGCGATCTAGGGATCCGAATTTGATGATTTTGGTACCATTCGAACCATCTCATCGAGACAAATCGAATAGTACCAAAATCATCAAATTTGGATCACTGGTTATCAAGATCATTAAAATTTTATAAAAATTATAAAATTATTAAAATTTTGTACTATAATAATCTAAATTTAATGATTTTGGTACCATTTGATTCGTCTCGATGAGACGATTTGAAAGGTACTGTATCATTAATGATTTTGGTACCATTTGATTCATCTCGATGAGACGATTTGAAAGGTACTGTATCAAAATCGTCAAATTTGGATTATTAAATCTCTTACAATGGCTTTTAAAATTTAAAATTAATTTATATTATTATTATAATAATAAAAATGGTATTTGTTTGCATTTATTTACAGTATTAGAACGTGAAATAAATTTTAAAAGTAAACATTGAGATAAATAACCTTTTTAGGATTTATATCTCTAAAATAAGCTACCTCCTTATTGTGTACAAATTCCTTAACCGATTTAAATCTAAAAAAAGATAACTTATTTTTAGAAATCTACGGTAGTAAACCATGCCCTAAAATAAGCATTTGCAATCTCTAACGTTTAAATTTAGTTAAAAAATATGCAAATTGAAAATCTACTTTTTTTAAAATTTTGTTGATTTCTAAGCAATCTAAGATAAAAAAGTTATTTAAGTTTGCGCAAAATTAGATGACTTTGGAGCTAAATTAATCCATAATTTCTTCTCACCCCTCGCTTTATATTAAAAGCATATCAAATTTACTTAACGGCTTTGTTTTTTCTCTTATGGAAGAATATTTTAAATGCCAGCGTCCTTCGTCTTATTCTTTTCTTAACTATTTGAGATACAATATAAACGACCACCAACAATGGAATAAAAGAACAGCAATTTTCACTAGATATTGCAATGGCTTAAAACTGTGTTCAGAAGTCCTAGACATTTCCGGTGAACTAAAACAACATTGGAAAGAACTTATTAATAGCCAGGCATGATTTTTGTTTTACTTTATATAAATAGTCGTTGCTTTCTTGAAAGGCTATTCTAGGGACTAATATACGTAATTAGAGGTAGTATACGTAATTAGATGATTCTTTCTTTGCTATTTTTTTCATTGAACCTATATCTTAGCTAAGCTTCAGTTTACATTTTTGTCAGGATATGGCGTGACCTGTATAATTAAACGAGAGGATTCTTGCTTTGCTATTGTCTCTTACTGAGGTCTTAGCACAGCCCGAGTCTTCCAACAATTCTATCTAAAATATACCAGAATTCTTGCTTTGCTATTGTCTCCTTGGACCTATTTATTGGGTATCAACGAGATTATAGTGCAGCCTGAAGCTTCTCACACAACTTTCTTAATAATAGGAAGAAAAAGACTCCGAAGTTGTCAAGAGCCTATGGGCGGGCATATTTTCTAATGCGGGGGGGGACTTGATTTTTATAATTTGATGAAAAAGATAGATAATGAGCTAGAGACTAATCGGATAAATTTACAAGGTCGTAATTTTTTACAAATAAGAATATTGATTTTGATAATAAATCTGGGTCATATAACATATAACTAACTATATACAAACATAATTAGTAGCTTCCTCTTCTAGTTCAACCTCAAGATCAACATCAATTTCTTCACGTAAACGAAAAGCACCTGATGTTGATAATAAGATAAAAGGAATTTTCCTTGACCAATATAAAAGCTTATTGGTATAATAGTATTTCATGGCATAGAATTCTGTTATTTTTTTTTTAAATTATTATCACCATATTTACGATCTTTTGTAGAATACAAACAAAAACCTCTGGATTTTAAAAGATCAAACGCGAGTGATAAAAAAGATAATCGAATTCTTCGAAAATAATATAGATTATGCAGATAAATTAGCATTTAATCACCCTCTCCTCTCTGGTGTCATTGATCTAGACGTTTTAGATGAAATCATGAAGATATTTTCCGCCGATGAATTAAAGGAGATGATTCATTGTGATAAGATTTTTTCTTGGAAAGTAATAGATGAGAACATGAAGAACTGGGTAGACAACCTTGTGAAGACAGAGAAACCAGACATTCCAATTCCAGTTTCTCTAGATCCTGAAGAATGCACTTTTATTTTGGATATGTATTTGCAGTTGTAAGAATATATTATGGTTTTCTTTCATATGCTATTTAATAAAGAAATATTATACTAAACATTTATAATAGAGTAAAGACTTGGGAATCTAAATTATTTGAAAATAGAGAGCAAGGGGATGGTGAAATATTAGAGGATACATATGTGCATGAGATTATGCATAATATTATGTATTACACAGTTCGTGATCTTTCCCCCTCATTGGTTAGAATTGCATGGTATGTATCTTTTTCCGGATTGCTTACAAAAATTCACCTATAAATACAGTTTTCCATTTCATGTATTATTAGGGGAACTAGAACTCCAGAAGAGGGAAATGGGCAGGTGGAACGAACTTTTGATGAAATGTTTTTTAAAATGACAAATAATGTGAAAAAAACGTATCAAGATAAATTTCAATCTAGAAAAAAACCCGACTTGCTGGGTACATTTAAAATAGATGATCATAAATATGAATTTATCTATGGCGAAGCAGCTGGTCCTCCTTTTTTATCTGATAGTTTTAAATCGGAAGGTGATCGAAGGAAACTTATCCTCTTCCTCCTTCGTTGTATTAAATCCATTGATGAAACTTTAAAGGAGCACTTTTCATCACCTGTAGATGGCGACTTGATCGAATCTGCTAAATGTATTCCTCGATTTGGAATGCTCCTATATGGTATGGTATAGTTCAATTGTTTAAAGTTTAGGAAACTTTTAATTAAATTTACTTCTTTTAAATTAGGAACTTTTTTAAAAATAATCTATTATGATAATTCATATGAAATTGGTCGGATTATACCCCTTGTTAATATAAAGCTACCATTACAATCAAATTCTAGTCAATTTTCAATCACGAATTATCTTTATGGATTAATTATTTTTCGGCGAGCTGTTAAAGAATCTTTAGAAGGTTTCAGTAATCTTAGTGATAGTATTAGCAATCGTATGAATGTTTTTAATCATAGTGCGAATATGTTTATTTTTGATGCAAAAGTTGAAGTTGAATAAATTGCTAGAACGCCATAGAATATATACCCTACTAAAGTTCACATTACTATTTAATAAAAATTAGCCATGATTCCAGTTTTTGAAGATATTTAGTTTGCGATGGTTTACTCTGACTCACACGTCCGTAAGATCGGTTTCGTGCTGATAATTTCTTATTGGGATTATGAATTATTGATTCTAAAAATGAAATCATGGGATTACGTGACGCATGACTTTGAACATTTATCATATGATATATGATGCGACTAAGCAAAGTGAATTATGCAATATTTATTAGTTATAATGTCACCTTAAAAACTAGCATCGATTCGATAAAATGTAAATATGATTTACAATTTAAAATTTTGTAATGTTATCTTAATAATTTTAACTCTACAAGGTAAAAATTATATAGAACTCTAATGCTGGCTAATTCCAAGTAAGATCATGTGAGCTCGAAATTGAAAATTTATTTCTTATTTCATTAATAAGAAAATGATACGTAATATACAATATTTGTATAATATAAATAAAAAAATTAAATTATCGTTAAGAAATTTTTTATATAGAGATTGCATGATTTTCCGGTTTTAACCGAATTGAATTGCATATTTTTTTTACTAAATATTTACAAGAATTTGTTAAGATTATCAATAAAAGTAAGTTGAAATAAATTTATATTTGATTAATTACTGTATTTTTTTTTCTTATAATTTTTTTCATTTAATTTTGCATGGCATTATAAACTGCAACAACGAATATTTCTTGCAAGTTTGCATTTAATACTTGAAGTTCTGACACACCAATTCCTTTATAAGATAAAGCTTTAAAACTTGAAGCAATGGATATTGGTAGTCACCAGTTGATTTTTTAATATCTCTTGAAATTTTTATAAAATAGAGATCACAAAGCTGCCTTAAAATGCTTCGAAGGAATGCCAATCTTGGTGATCCTCTTGCAAAATATTGGTTGGGTTATTTATCTTATGGATATGAAGTTATAGAAATAGATGAAAAACGTATAAAAACACTTTTTAAAGAACTATCATGATTATTCTGATGCTCATTGTCGATATGCTGTTGCTTTACTATCTGATCTTAAGAAGGAAGATCCTGAAGATAAAAAAGAAGAGAATAGGAATGAAATTATACATTATTTTAAATTGGCAGCTAATAATAAAAAATCCTAATGCTATGTATTATTTAACATACATTTATATTAATAGAAAACTTAAAATAAAGAGTTTGGGATGATGTATTTAAAACTATAGGCTGGTAGGCCAATGAAGGGCATTTCAATAACGCCTCAGCCTTACCAAGCAGCCAAATCTAATAACTCCAATGGCTAGAGTTAGCTGCAGATAATAATTATAAAAAGGCCGTTAATTTATATTTTGTTCATTCATCTGACAATTACAGCTGATTTTTTTTGTCAGAAAAATTCGTGAATGAATAAATAAAAAAATTCTCGCGATTTTGTGCAAAATTTGAACATAAGCAAAATTAGAGCGTAAATTTTGGAAGAATTGGTGTTTAATTTGGGAAGAATTCGAATGGTAATTTGAATAAAATTAGACTTTATGAAATAAAATACAAAAACAATAGTTTGAATAATTACAGATTTTAAAAAATAATCCAAGAATTTCGTAGGGCAGTAGAATATCTTTATAAAGCGAACCTTGAGCTTTGTTGTGAGATTTATAATGAAATTCCCATTATTACTTCAAAAGCTTTACGTAGAGCTAATTTAGAATAAGTTAAAAATAAATAATAATTATGATGAGTATGAATATAATGAGTTTGAATATTGTGATGATGAAATTCCCATTATTTCTTTAAAAGCTTTGTGTAAAGCTAATTTAGATAGCAAAGAGTAAGTTAAAAATAAATAATAATAAAAAGAATTGTTTACACTATACTCTTTATGTATCATAATAAATTACATGAATTAACGGACCCATGGTCCATGAATTGCCCACTCTTGCACTCTTTGTTCAAACATTTATAAAAAACTACATAACTTGTGACTGGTTAGCTTTATTTAAAGAAATAAATTGCACTAACTAATGTAATTTATTTTTTAATTTAATTTTTTTTAGAGTCCATGATTAAAAATCCATCTGGTTGGTTGTTGAATCTTGAGTTTGATTAGGATAAACATCTTACTCTGGGATGAAACAGCATTCAAAATCCTTGTCACCAGATATACACCTTTCCAAATTTGTTATTCTAAGTTACAATTCTTGTCACAGTAAAGTCTGTTCTATAATTTCTACCAGAATTATGTTGTAATACAAGATTTTATTAAATAGACTTAAGTATATGGGTGTTATCTATTAAAACAGCCCTTTTTTATATATATTTTATTTTGAGATAATTGAGTTTAATCATTTGTTTGAATTCTCGGGCTAATCAAATTTCATAATTTTGATTGGTTAAATGTAGCAGGTAACTATTGGATTATCTTGTGTTGGCTTATGCGACCTTGTGTAATTTTTCTTTTACAATTATCTTGATTTTTTATTATACAAATCAACTTTTATTTATAATTAAAAAATATTAATCATATTAAAATTTATATAAATCTAATGAAAACTTATTTTTCAAAAAATTGCAAAAAAGGGCTGTTTTAATAGATAACACCCCATATAAGTTGTATAAATAAAAAACTTTATAATAAAAAAAAAGTTGAGTATAATAAATCAATTAGTATTTTATTTATAAATTATTTTTGTCAAGTTTTGTCAAGATATTTGGCCCAAAAACTACTTTCTTTTCTACAAATTTTAGTTGAATGATACTATAGAAATCTGGATAAACTATATAAAAAATTTCTTTAAAATTTTATTATGTAACAATAAATGAATTAGATATTACAATATATATTGATGCTAAAGCTAGACAATTTGTAATATCCAGTTGATTCACAAAGTTATATAATATATAAATAAATGCCAAATATATCATTAAAATTTAGAATAGATCACTAGCAATATATATAATAAAGAAATAAAAAAGAGAAAAATAAAATCAAAAATATCTGGAACCAAAACATATAAGTGTTATAAAATAAACAATATAAAAAAAAAATATAAAAGAAGAAAGCATAAAACTAAAAAGAATATAATAAAAACAAAGCAATTATTATAAAATGCACTTATGGTGTTTTACCACCATAGGTAAATTAGATTTGTGTGTGTAACAAAAACAAAAAAATAAATTTTTACAAAATAAATTTTAATTACTTTAGGGTTAGGGTAAGGCCTGGGATTTTATCAGGGCATTAGTATATACAAAATTTAGCAAGGAATTTTTTTTATTAGAACCCAAAGGTGGTTTTATAAGCAAAATTTTGCGATATGAATGTTTTTTTAAAAAAATAAACAAAAAAACTAAATTTTTTGTTACACCTGATCTCAAATTTTGATTGGCTATTCTAATAGATTCGTGTAACATAGTAAAAACACCATAGGTGCATTTTAGTAAAACTCAAAACAAAAAGAATCAAAAAAAATAAAGTATTAGAACAAAAACTACAGAATGCACTTTTAATAAAATGTGAAGAACTAAATTTGTAAAAAAATACACATATATATGTTGTGCCCTAGATGTCAATCTTTCCAGATGACAATTGGGCCAAATTAAAATTAGGATTAGGGTAAAATTAAAGTAAAGTTAGAGATCAGTTTAGGCCAATTTTTATTTTTGGCTATAAAATTGACACCTGGGCCGTCCCAGTTGACAATTGGGACAAATTTAGATTTGGGGTACAATATATACAAAGTAAAAAAATAATAAGTTCTATGATAAAAGACAAAACACAAAACACAATTATAATCAGACCTTTCTAAGTGCACCTTCTTTAAGTGCACACCTTTCTCAAGTGCACACTTTAGCCCAGTTTCAAAACTCTGAAATATACATAGATAGGTCATGTTAATTATAAAATTTCCAAAAATAGAAAGAGCTGCAAAAAAAACTCAAAAATAAGTAAAAAAATTATCATAAATAGAAAAGATCTGTATAAAAAACACCAAAAATAAGCAAACTATTATTTGACTTATCTATGTATATTTCGGAGTCCTGGTTTTAAGCTTGGAACTTAATGATCAGTACACATTCTCCAATCTTTGCATGACTTTTGCATGTATATAAATTTTATGGACCCAGATTTATATATGCACTTCTATAAATGCACATATGTGATTTATATAAAAATTCAATCAATTAAAATACTGGATAGTCACGTGAATAAAATATTTATTTTAAGATTTTTCTGTGAACTTTGTTTATAGTATTATCTATAGGATAGTTAAATATACAGGGAGGGGACAACTCAATGTTATACAAGTAGATAATCGATTTTTGAAACTGTCTCCATATATAAATCTATCCCTTAGATTGTAGTAGAACACAGGCAAATTTGCCTGTGTTTTTGTACTTTTTTAGCTCTGATTTACTTTTTTAAAATACTAAAATAATTAAATAAAACTTTGTACAATTATATTTGAAAATAAGGATTACTTTTTTGCAAAATTAGTTTTTATATTATAAGAAAATAAATTATAGTTACATATAAGCTGAAAATAGATAATTTTAAGAAAAAATTTTTTTAAAAAATTTTATTCCAATTTTTCTGTGATCTTATTTAGTTTTAGTTTTAGAACTATAGTTCTTAAGACAATATTGTAGTTTATATAAAGGATGACAACTTTCATTATTGCAACTTCAATGATTTACTTGTAAAAATTAAGACTTGTATTAGAAGTAAAGATTTTTTTTATAGACGGGAACATATAAAATTTGAAAAAATCTAAAGAAAAATTTTAATAGTAAAAATGCCAATACAAGAACTTTAAACATTTATTATATTAAAGTTTTCTAATGATTTTAAAAAAATTTTATAACAAAGTTACTAAAACAAAACTTAAAGAATATTTTTTACTTAGAAAAGATATGGCTAAAATCAATATTTAAAATTTTATTAAAAATTTTAAAATACGCAGGCAAATTTGCCTGTGTTACAATCTAAGGGATAAGTGATACAATATTACTCTATATTCAAAATGAAATATCAACCAATAATCAATTTAACTATGCAAAAATAATTATTAGCTGATAATAGCAGGATGCTCATGTTTATAATTATATAATTTTTTCGCCAGTTTATTTTTAAATGTTTTTGAAAAATAGAAATAGCAATTTGAAATATCTCTAAACTAAGCAAAATTTTATTAGACACATAAAAAAATACACAATAATAAAAGAAAAACTCTTTTTAAATGCTTAAAACAAAAAAAACTCATAGCTTTTTTATTAAAAACTTCAAAAATAAAATATAGATTTAACTTTCTATCGCCAAAATAGCAAATAGCATATCCCTTAAACTGTCAGCAGTTAGTGGGCATATTTGGCTGCTAAAATGTTAAAATAGTTGTTTCTGATCTATTTTTATTAAAATTTAAAATATTTTAAAAAAATTTTATATATTAATATATATATATATATATATTTTTTGGCGATCCTGCCTTTATTTATTAAGGTTCAAAAATATTGTATACACAATGTGTCTAATATCTAGATGTTACCTAACCAAACAAAGACTCACTCGATACTTTTGTACCTAGGTGCGACCTGCCATTCTGATTTTTCATCTCCCTCGGGGTCCTTAACTTGCTAAGAACTTGTTTCCCAAGTTTACAGATAGGCTATCGAATGCCGTGTCAGGATTGCCTACTGTTTTTATGAAACGGCTTCGTCCAAGAGGACTAGGCCGGTTTCACATTTTCTTCTATCCATGCCTTCATATTGTTCTCAAAGAGCTCTTTCAATTTACCGTCAGGCTTTGATTTTCCTTTTCCCTTATCTTTCCTTTCCTCCAAGCACTTTACTGAGTGTTCTTCTTTTTTAATTTTCGAAGTGCTTGGATTCATATTCTCTTTATTTGGTCTGATTTTATTTCCTTTCGTTTTCTTTTTTCCTGACGTTTTTCTTCTCTTATCAGACCTTTCTATACCATGGTCTTTTTCCCAGTCTGCGACTAGGTCGCATCTCTGGCTCCATATTCTCTTGCGAAAAATCTCACTAAAACTGTCAAGTAGCGTACCCACTAGCTTTGTCTTCTTTTTGCCATTTTGAACGAGATTTTCCACTTTTTCTTTTCTCTCTGTTGGCAGAAGACCTTTCATTAATTCTTCTCTCGCTTCGAATTTTTCTCTCTGATTTGTGCTGAAAACTTCATCTCTTATTGATTCTCTAGCTTCTTCTAAATTGTTCGTATCGTCGAAGGCCTTTTTTTGTATCACTTCACTAACTTCTTCTTCTGTTCCGTTCCAAGATGTTTGATACTCTTGACAGGTCGCTAGATGATCTTGAGTTTCTTCCTCGGCTCCACATGCGATACATATGCTCGATTCATACAGATCTGGGTTCCTTTTGTTGAGTTTATCCATAGTTGGTAAGGCTTCATTTAGACACTTGACCCGAAATATCCAATCTCTATTTTTTCCTTTATCTGTACAATTACCCTTCTTAAAATTCCCTATGTTTTTCCAAGTTTCTTTCCAAACTATTTTGTTTTTTCCCTCCTCTTTTTCTATCCAATGCTTACTGCTTCTCAAGTTTGCCCATTCTATATCTACTATTGCTAAAGCTATTCTATTTAACTACTTCTAATCTCATTATCTATTCTTAAATTTTTCCATCTAAGTATTGCCTTTGTAAATCTTCCCCATGGATCTTTAAACTCTAACATTGAACCTTCTCTAGCTCCCTTCTTTGCTAAGCCGTCTGCTGTGTTATTCTCTAAAATATTACTATGTCCCTTCACTTTCTTGAGCCGCAATTCCAAGTTCTTCAAGCTTTTAATCTTCTGAATACTTAGCAGCATGTTTCTGTTCTTGATCTTAAAGCATTCTCTTAATTTGTTCACGTCGCTGCTTTTTTTAATTGCTTGGATGGCTGCTGTACTATCCGTTACTACAGTGACCTTCGCGTTTTCTGGTGCAGCTAATAGAGCCAATCCTATAGCCCCTAGTTCAGCTCTTGTTGCGGAGGGCAAGTTTGTAAAACCACAAAAGAAGTCAGCTTTTGTTTATTCCTTCTTTGAGTTGTTTCCTATTGCTATCCATCCTCCTTCCATTTTAGCCTTTTCCTGGTCACCTTCTGGGTTAATCCAAGAGCCGTCCGTAAAGAAAGTTACTTCTTTAACGTCCTTTAGAATTTCCGCTTTCTCTTTAAGCTTCTTTTTTACTTCCTCTCTTTCTATGCTACCTTCGATTATTTCTTCTTCTATTCTTTGTATCCTTATAAGGCTGCAAACCATTTCTTGGCTCACTTCGTTGTCTGCTGGGTCTTTGTCTTTAAATACCAAAGTACACTTCGGTATCTCTAATTTCCAATATTTTCTTCTACCTTTTCCAAAAGGTTTCTTCTAATGGCTCGTCTTGTGTTTTTAAAACCCTGTTTGTATCTGCATGGCACCAAACCTTGTCCTCTATTACATCCCATGCATCTTTCTATAATTTTGCCTTTTCTTGTGAGTCTTGTTTTTCTGTTCAGTGCTCTATTTCATATATCTTTGCACTTTTTTTGTCTTGGATTTTTCTATATTTACTTGACTGCCTTTACTTTTAAGTGCTACTCATTCCTTTATTCTACGATCCTGACTAACTTCCTCTAGTCGCACCTTTATACCAAGACTCTTTGTTGGATGTGCTCAGAATTCTTGCTTAAGTACTCTGCGATCTTCGATATCCAGAACCTTCTGCTCGAGAGTTTCGAACCATTTTGGCCTCTTCCCTGCTAGGTTAATGCCCCTAATTTGTTTTATCTGACCCCAGATTAGGAGTTGTTTTCCTTGACTGCATACTATTTGTTCAAGTATGAAAATGTTCAATTTTTTCTCCCTGCAGTAACTCTCTGCATCCCTTTTCTCTAATAGATCTAATATTTCATTTCCTGTACTAAACAAAGCAAAAGCTTTTTCAATTTCTTTAGCCTTTATATTTATGTCAAGCCTACTTGCCTCTTGCACTATTCTGTAATTTAAATTGTATTTTAATTGTACTTTGTTCATTCACACACTATTTAGGGCCAGAATACACTTTGAGCTTTTGCAGTCCAATTTGCCTGCCTAATTCTCAGCAGTTTCTCAGCCAAGTCGCATCTTCCACCTCTTTGTGGTTATTTAGCCATGCCATTAGCTCTGTTACATGATGCGCTATCTGGTTCTGCCAGATTGATTTGAACCCCACTATATTCTTGTGCGTTAGAACCGCATTTGCAAGTATGCTTGCCATATTGGCTTTGTTTTTTGTTAGCTTGAACATTGGACTTTGTAACCTGTCACACAAATCTCATAGTAATATATGATGTTGCATTCTATACTCTATCCTCGGTAATAGAACCCTATTATTCATATATACCATGTGGGCAAGAGATACTTTCTTCCTCCTTAGTGATTTAACTACTAAATTTACTTCTCTTCTAACCAAGTTCAAAGCTGCTCGTTTTTCTGCTTTGGACGATATCCAAACTCCTAAAAACCTTGTTGCTTCATCTGCTTTTTTCATTACTACCTTTTCTCTCTTTTGCTTCATTTCTATATAATTCTTCTCCTTTTTGTCTTTGTTGATGACCACTAGTTCTGATATCTGGCTATTTATTTCAATGACATTTATTTTATAAAACTGTTCTGTGATTTCTATGATACTCTCTAACTCTTCCTTGAATTAGCTACATATATTGTATCGTCTGCGTATGCGATCACCTCTATTTTCATACTCAGCCTTTCCACTTTATTTAAGCTCAGATCTATTGGCCAATCAACTTGTAGTTCATACCCCAATTTTTCTTTTTTCTTGATTGCTGTCAGCAAAGAATCATAGAAAATTCTCCAGACCAGGGGTGAAATGACCTTCCCCTGGTCTATACCATCCTGTGCTTCAAACTTTTCTGTTACATCACAGCTCGTCAGGACTTCCATTTCCCTTTTTTTATACAATTCGATTATGAAGCTTTTTGTTATTTCTGGAATCTTTAGATGTCGTAAAGCTAGATCTAACATTTCTAGGCTGACCGAATCGAAAGCCTTTTTCATATCTTGAAAGAATAGCTATAATTCCTTCTTTTTCTTTTTTGCGTCTTCTAAAATACAATTCAACAGTTGTACTGGTGCTGCCGTACCCTCTTCAGGCAGTCCTGCAAAATTCCTTCCTTTCAAAATGTCTCTTTCTTTTAGGACTTTGCTTAACCTATTGTTTACAATATATACAACAGTCTTCCTAAAGGTTTTTAGGAGCAAAATAGGTCGCACTTTGTTTAGCTTATACACCATTCTTCTTGCTTTGGTATTGGATACAGTAAACCTAATTTCTATTTTTTTGGAATTTTACTGCTTTTTATACATTCTGTTGAAAAATTAACGAAGAGGGTTTTTGCCGATTCCCCAATATTTCTTAGAAGAGAATATGAAATTCCTGTTATTCCTAGTGCTGAATTATTTTTAGTCTGGCTTAATGCGATGTCCCACTCTTCTACTTCTACCATTTTCAGCAACTTCTTGTACCAATCCTCTTCTATTTCTTTAATTGGCTCGTACTTTTTTTTCCAGAAATCAGGCAGATTATTTACATGTACATTTCGCTTTCAGAACTGGCTTTCAAAGTGACTTTTCACTATTTTCAATACCTCTTGTAGCTCGTGTATTAAATCCTCCTCACCATTGTCTGTTTCGACTACTACTCTGTCTATCTTTAATTTTACGTATGGTCTTTCTAATAAACTGTTAATCATTCTCTTTTGGTCGCTTATCACCATCACGTACCTTCTTTCGATATTTTCTTGAATCAGTTTTTCTTTTATTTTCTTCTTTTCCGTTTGGCATGTCTTGAAGAGGAGCTTCCACCAGACTTCTAGATTTTTTTTAATACTTTCCAAATCTTGATACGATACCGTTTCTCCTTCTATATGTGCTTCGCTGTATTTGCTTCTTAGATCTTCCAGCAGACCTTTAGCTCCTTCTTCTAGGATAAACAGATCTAATTCTGAATCTTCTGTTTCTTGAAACTTGAACTTCTTTATCTTAGAACACCACTTTGCTATCCTTCTTATATCTTTCTTTAGCATTCTCAGATTTTCATCCTCAACTTGTAACTCTTGTAGCTCTGGTGCTCTTTTCTTTTTAGGCAGAGTTTCTCCTGCCGCTTTTCTAATACAATTAATATTCTTTCCTATATTTCATCTATATCTATATTAATGCAGTCGTCTTTAATTTTAGCAACCTCTTTTTCTAATCTACATTTGTACGCAATCCAATCTTTTTCAGTCACTTTGTCACTATCTATACTTAATGTTTCTCTATCTTTTCTCCGTAGTCTTGCAAAGGTATTTTTCTCGTATGCATTCCTGTTTCAATCTTTCCTAATATAATTTTGTGATCACTTGCTGTTATTTGGTCTGCATTATATACTTTACACGAGAAAATGCTATTATTCTAGCTCTTTGAGACCCAAATATAGTCGATTTTCATTTCATTTCCCCTTCCTAACCATGTTGTTATGCGTTTTTTTGAATTTGTTGCTTTGTAAATGTCCAACATGTTCTTCTCTTCCAATATCTCTAATATCAACTTTTTTTTGTTTTTTCCTTTCTTCTGTTTTTGTGCTTCTCTTTCCTCCTCAGTATCTCTTTCTTCTAACTCTGCATTAAAATCTCCCATTATTATAAATTTGGTTTGCTTCCGGCACGGTTGTTCTAATTGTTCTTTTAGGTATTTGTAAATCTCCTCCTGTATTTCGTTGTTAGTTGGTGCAATATATACTGCTATAATATGTATTCTAAGCCCTCTAAAATCTAATCTAATCCTAGGAACCAGAAACCGGTGTGAGTCTGGAGCGTTAAAATTTATAATTATATATTGTGCAAACTAAATTTTACTAATTTTAGACTTTAGATTAGACTTGGACTCAATTATGAGTTCAGTCTGGATCTGGTATAAAGTCTGCAAACTGGTCTAAACCTGAATATATTTTATGTATTTTTTGGTGCTGAACAAGTTCACTTAGTACAATAAGTTAGAATTAATTAGTAAAATTTTTTGAATTATAAGATTTTATAGAATTTTATTAATAAAATTTTATAAAATTTTATTAATAAAATTCTATAAAATCTTATGATTCATAAATTTTTATTAATTAATTCTAACTTAATGCACTAAGTAAACTTGTTCAGAACCTAAAGATACATCTAATTAGTAAAATTATTTTTTATTTTACTTAAAATTTAGAAAATAGATTCATAATTTTGGATTATTGATAAAAAAACGCCCAAATTTAAGCATCTTTTCTCCAAATTTCAAGTAAAATAAAAACAATTATACCGATTTAATGTATTTTTAGGTGCTGAATAAGTTTGCTTAGTGCATTAAGTTAGAATTAGTTAGTAAAATCTTGAGAATCATAAGACTTTAAAGAATTTTATTAATAGAATTCTATGAAATCTTGTAATTCACAAATTTTTATTAATTAATTCTAACTTTATGCACTAAGCAAACTTGTTTAGCACCTAAAAATGCATCTAAACAGCAGAATTGTTTTTATTTTACTTGAAATTTGGAGAATAGATGCATAATTTTGGATTTTTGATCAAAAAAGTCAAATTTAAGCACCTTTTCTCCAAATTTTAAGTAAAATAAAATAAACACTACTGATTTAATGTATTTTTAGGTGCTGAACAAGTTTACTTAGTGCATTAAGTTAGAATTAATTAGTAAAATTTTGTGAATTATAAGATTTCATAGAATTTTATTAATAAAATTCCATAAAATCTTATAGTTCACAAATTGTTATTAATTAATTCTAATTAATGCACTAAGAAACTTGTTCAGCACCTAAAAATACATTAAATCAGCAGTGTTTATTTTATTTTACTTAAAATTTGGAGATAAGAAGCTTAAATTTGACTTTTTTGATTAATTATGCATCTATTCTCCAATTTCAAGTAAAATAAAAACTATTTTGCCGATTAGATGCATTTTTAGGTGCTAAACAAGTTTGCTTAGTGCATAAAGTTAGAATTAATTAATAAAAAATTTGTGAATTACAAGATTTCATAGAATTCTATTAATAAAATTCTTTAAAATCTTATGATTCTCAAGATTTTACTAACTAATTCCAACTTAATGCACTAAGCAAACTTATTCAGCACCTAAAAATACATTAAATCGGTATAATTGTTTTTTATTTTACTTGAAATTTGGAGAAAGATGCTTAAATTTGATATTTTTGATCAAAAATCCAAAATCATGAATCTATTCTCTAAATTTCAGGTAAAATAAAAATAATTCAGCCGATTTGTTTTATTTTTAGGTGCTAAACGTACTGGCACTATGTTTGCCTTATGTATTGTTAAGTGAATTAGTATGATAGCATAGGATTAGAATTAGAAAGATAGGGTAGATTTAGCAACGAGATTAGGATTAAGATTAAATAGTAGCACAGGATAGGGTTGGGTTAGAAAGTTGCATAGAATTAGGATTGGGTTAGATAATAGCGCATGATTAGGGTTTAGGGATAGATAGTAATATAGGTGGAATAGGACCCCGAACAATATATATAGAGGTTACATTGAAATTTTGGCTAAAAAGGTTACTTTTTTACAAAAATGTTACATTTGAAAAGTGGATATTGGTCAAAAGGTTACATTTAAAAGTGGATAAAAGCTTTTAATGTTATATTAATAAAAGTGGATAAAATTAATAAGTTTTAAATAGGTTGTATTTAAAATTTGGATAAAGAAAAAATTTTTTAAAAAAACCTTTTTTTGAAAAAAATTTTTTTTTAAGAAAAATTTTTTTTTTAAGAAAAATTTTTTTTTGAAAAATTTTTTTTTAAGAAAAAATTTTTTTTTGGAAAAACTTTTTTTTTGAGATAAATTTTTTTTTGAGAAAAATTTTTTTTTGAGAACTTTTTTTTTGAGAAAAATTTTTTTTAAGAAAAATTTTTTTTTAAGAAAAATTTTTTAAAAAAAAGTATTGTTATATTTAATATTTGGTTAAAATTTATTAAATATTAAAGCTTATATGTAAAATATAGTTAATTAGCTCTAATAAAAAGTGGATAAAAATTTTAAAAAGTTTATATTAAAGCTAATGTAACCTCTATATGTATTGTTCGGGGTCCTGGTGGAATTAGTGTCAATTAGATTAGACATATTAATTAATAAAGATAAAAATGTTTATTATAGTATTATTAATAGTTTGGCGAGTTATATAAATAAATAAATATATATAAACAAAATACAAAATAAATGTTATTATATATAAAATAAATATAAAATAAAGTAAAAAATAAATACGTGTGATTTTATTGATTAGACTGAATTCTTGTAACCGGTGAATAAAAATAAATCAAATAAAAAGTAAATTAAATAAAAAATTAAATAAAAATATATAAAAAGAAAAAATTAAAAACCAAATAAATAAAAAAAATTAAAAAAAAACCCTCGAAAAAAATAAATATACAAAAAAATAAAAAAAAATTAAAAAAAATTAAAAAAATAAATACATAAAATAAATAAAAAAAAATAAAAAAATGATAAAAAATAAAAACATAAAAAACAGTTAAAAAATAATTAAAAAACTATTAAAAAATTGTAAAAAAAAAGTTTAAAAAAATATTAAAAATTTAAAAAAAATACAAAAAAAAAAACAGATATAGTGATACATATATACATACGTAGTTTTGCAAGTGCTAGCATACGTTTGTACTCTATTCATATTCATTATGGGAAGTTTTGATAGTAATCTCCAAGATTTAGCCAGTGGGGCTTTTGGTTATTACAACTGAGCCGAAATAAACATGGTACCAAACGTGGCTAATAATTCGAAAACATTTTTATTAAATAATCATCTGCTTCTTTATCCAAACCTGAAAAAAATATATTGAAAAGAGATTAAAAAAAGAAATAAAAATGACTTATACTTTAATTGTATTTAAATTACCTTGAATTTTAGAAGTTTCAGAAGCTTTTGCAGATAATAATATTACGGGAATTAATTGAGTTTTTACATCAGATATTAACATATTTAATAACTTATATCTATCAATATTTGGCAATATGATATCAATCTATTAAGTTCAAATTATATTGCAATAATTGAAATAATTATTAATACGCATGGGATAAATTACATTATCAGACACGCCCTACGTGATCACTGGATTTCTTTATAACTTATTCGGTCGCCTTCTAATACAATATACAAAACTCACTTACCTCTTATGAGGTGAGTGAATATTTGCATATTTGTATTAGGAGGTGGCTGAATAAGTTTTACAGAAACCATTTAGTACTTACGTCAGACATGTCGAATAATTAGTAGATGAATAATCAGTTATCATCTACGGCACGACTAATAATCAGTACTTATTAATTACTTGCCACTAAGTATTAAATCAGGTAATTTTTTAAATGTTTTTAAGGTTCAAATAGCATCTTGGCCATCACAGGCACGATATACGTCAAATTAATTTAAAAGGTCTGCCAAATAATCTCTATAGAATATATTTAATAATAAAAAATAAAAATGTGCACAGATATGGAACTTTTTGACGTAATAACGAAATATATTACCTCATGTCATTATTATCATCAACCAATACTTAATATTTTCTATCATTTTCTCAATATTCATATTATTAAGTTTCTTATTATTATTTTTATTATCTTTCATCCATTGAGAACTTTCTTCTAAATAAAGTTGTTGATTAGATAATTCCGGATCATGATTTATCCTGTTGGAAACCAACATTTAAATGGCATTTCTTGATTTACTACAGAAGTTACAGTAATATCTCCACCGTGAAGTGTAATAAGTTCTTTGACTAGAGCAAGCCCTATTTCAGTATCTTCATGACTACGTGAACCTTGAGATTCTACTCGATAAAAACGCTGAAATTTATATGGAAGGGCGGATTCCGGAATACCAATTTCTAAATAAAAAAAGTCAATCCAGTTGTAGTTATAATGACAGTATATATCAGTATAAACAGATTCAAGGTTTTATTTTACAAGATTAGTAAAAATTATTAACCTGTATCAGACACTTCAAAGGACTACCTTTTTTTTTTCTCGTTCATATCTTGAATGCAGATAATTGATTTGAATCAGCCACTAATTAGCCCATAACGCAAACGCGTAAAATCTGTTATTGTTGCACTAAATGTGCAAATATAGATACGTGGCATTACATCCAGAAAATGCCACAATTATGTTTTTGATATTTTAATCATAAATGCATCAAAGACGTAATTTCAGTCATCAAAGGGCGTAAAAGTATGAGTCTGCCGCTACGCTCCAGACAATTAAGAGTATATGGATTAATACTTTCTATACCTGAGACATGTTTTTCCCATGTTTTCTCTATTATGATTCCTACTCCGGATCCCTTCTTTTTGTTACCATCAGCTGCGGTCCAGAAGCTTCTATATTTTTTATTGTTTTTGAAAAGCATTTTTCCCTCTAGCTTGGAGATGTTCGTTTCTCCTAGCCCTAACACCCCTATTCCCTTCTTTTCCATAAAGTCTACAACCAAGTTTATTTTTTCCTTGTTTACTTTTAACTCATTTATATTATGATACTCTATATTCATTACCTCTATCCCTATCGTACTATATTGTCCTTTCTTATTTTGGCTCATTTCTTGAGCCTGTGAGACTTTTGTCTCACAAAATTCCTTATTGACGCCTGTGGCAACTTTTAGGAGCATTGGGAAGCCTTCTTCCCTTTGTCCGGAACATGGTAACGGCTTTCAATTCTGTTAAGCCGGTTCAATATTTGGTTCAACATTAATTTAATTTCTACAGTTTCTTCTATCTCTTTATTCGTGCTGCCACTGACTTCTTCATGTTTCAGATTCCATTTCTTGTTATGTACCGAAATATTTTTAATACCAGTTTTACTTCTATCGCTCCCCATTGTGTGTAATGTTCTGTGATCTGTCCATGTTTTTATTGAGCAGCTATTTCTTCTACTCGTACTTCTTATATTACGTGCGTATGCTTCCTCTCCTTCTCTTGAGTTTTCGTCCTTAGGTTCGCTATTTCGGCTTTGGGAGAATCGGCTTTTGGAGTTTTCTTTTTCTACCTGTTCTATTCTCTTTCCATTTTCTGTTCGTGCCCATTCCAACTTTGTATTATAGTAAAAATTTTGTTTATCCAAAGCTTCTACTCAATCTTTTTCCGTTTCAAAGTAAATTGAGGCTGTTCCTCTTTGATTTCGATTTGTATTAAAGGATATATATACTGCTTTCGCTTTTACTACCTTGAGTTGTCTTAATAGTAGTGTTTCTACTGCCGTCTTTGGAATGTTTTTCAATACCGCCTTGTGTGCTGCTCTTTTTTCTAAGATTTCTTTTGTGAAGCTACCTGGTGTGATTCTGCATGTCTTGCCTTCTTTAAAATGGACTGCCCAAGCCTGCGAGAGAACCTGTCTTCTATGTTCATTCCAAAAACTGATTGAGAATACCAAAGCCTTATTCTTCCCTTGCAGTTTCCATTGGAGGACATTTGTTTTGCCGAAATAGTACAGACATCTCTTAACTCTTGGTATGCTTACTTCTGCTGGTATAACCAAATTGTAAAAATTTTTGTCATCTCCTTATCTGCACTATCCACTGCTTCTTTCACAAATGAAATTCTGTCCTTCGAAATTCTTATATTATTTCTCGAGGTTTCTTCATTCTCTATTAATCCTGCTTCTTCTTTACAAGATTTGTGTTCTATCTCCTGCTCTGCTTTCTTTTTTTCTTTTGTCACTTCTTCTATCTTTTGTTGCAGTTTTATGCTTGTTCTTACGCTTTCTATTTTCTCCACTTTTGAATTTAATTTAGTTTGTAATTCTGTAGTACCATAGTCTTGTTGATCACATTCTTGTTTGAGTAGGACCGCTATGCCTGAGCTAGGTGGAGTTTTCTTCTCTTCCCTTGTAGTCTTGCTAATTTCTTCCCTTTTTCCTTCTTTGCTAGAGTTTTCTCTGTCTCTTATTCTTAGATATTCACAGTAATTATATAACTCTATTATACTCCTGAATACACAGATTGTCTCTGGGTTTGTCCCAGTAATCTTTGCTATTTCTCTGTATATTCTTAGAACCTTATTGTTATGCTCTTTCATTAGAACTTTTTGTTCTTCTGCTGATTTCGTAAATATCATTGATATTTATCCAATTTTCAAACCAATTTATACCCATCGCTGTTCGTTGATTATCTTGTGTTACTGATTTTTGCATGCTTCTATGAAATTTCCAAATCTATAATCAACCTTATTCACGTGTTTGTTTGTTTGTTTATTTTGTTGTTTATGTGTTGTATTTTTATTTACATGTCACCTATGATCTGCAGTTGGGGGTCTACAGGATTTTCCCTTTTTTTTTCCAAAATTTTCCAAAACCCGAAGTTCTTACTATTCCAAGTAACAAGTCATTTTCGTTGTTTGTGCTATTAAGTAACTGCTGTTTATTTTCCTACTCTAAAGTTTTTTATTATGAGTTGTATCTAAGATAGCTTAGTGTGTTTTGTGTTTTTCCTTGTTTTCCTTTTGTAAAAAATTGGTCGTAGTGATTAGCAGAAAGAGTGATGTTGTAAAAGTTTTATATATTAATATTTAAATATAAAGATTATAAAATAGTAATATTTATTTTTAAATTATAAGAAAAAAAAAATAAAGTTGTCTATATAGTAAAACTTTTAAAAATAAATTTTTTTAAAAAAAATACAAAATTTTATTTTTATTCATTGACAAACTTTTTAAAATTCTAAGCATGAGTCCTATATAATTTTGATACAAATTGTATGTAGAATTTGGTTTAAAAAATAACTTTAATTATTAAAATTTTTATAATTTTATAAATAAAATTTTAACTTTGTATAATAGCAAAAATTTTTTTTATAGACGGGAACATATAAAAATTTAAAAATTAATAAAAAATATTGGGATTATTAAATTATTGCACCCTGCACCATGGTGCACCTCGGGTTATGGGATATATAAACAATGATTATAGTGATAATTATTGATTTATTTTTTTTTGTACCTGTCTAACATCTTTTTTTTCTTTTATTCTTTCTAGCTATAGTTATCTCGGCTTTTATGGCTTCATTGTTGTGAATTTCATGGTTCCTTCCGACTGCCTTTGGTTCTGTTCTTGCCGCCTTTGTGCGATTTCGACATTCTGCAGATTTGTGGTTGGTGTGATTTCGTGGTGGTTGTGCAATTCTTTAGTGGGTTGACTTCTGGTGCAGTTCCTTGTTGGTGTGAGGTAAGTTTATTAGTATAGAATCTTGGCTTGCTGTTGTGTTTTCGTAGTTTTTTCATTACTAACTTTTCTCTTTGAATAACGTTGTCATTTGGTTGAGTAATTGTTACCATACTATTTTGTAGTTTCGTTGCAGTTTTTTGTCCTGGTTTGTTGTTACTAGGACTTGAGTTATTATCTTTCATATTACTGGAGTCGTCACCATTGTTGTGGTATTAGTGAAGTCTTCATTACGACTGGTGATGTATTTCTGTGATTTCGCAACCTTCATGTTGTTGGGGCACCGTTTGCCACTTTTAGTACCGTTGGTATAGTTTAGTGTCAGTACACTGTGTCTGCTAGTTTTTTGTGATATTATTAGTAAAGCCTTTTTTAGGTAGGCTTTTTTACTCTAGGTAGTTCGGAATTAGGCTATTTTGGGAAAGTATGTTTTTGTTTGTTCATATTTTTTTAGTTGTTAATGTGTTATTAATACTTGTTCTTTTTTTACGCAACTTTACTAGAGTTGTAGAACGTATGCTTTACCATGATGTAGTTTCATGACTTTGTGACTTGTCGCTGTTTGCTTCTTGTTACCAATGAAGTTCATGTGCTTTGCTAATAGCTGGTAGATTTTGATATGTTTCGTGAATTCATTAGTTAGGATTAGAGTAAGGTTCAAGAGTTAGAGTTAGGTTCAATAGTTAAGGTTAGAGTTAGGTTTTTTTAGTATAAATTAGAGCTTTTTAGGTTACTTGTTTGAACTGTTTATTATTACATAGTGATAAGTCAAGGTAGGATAGATTGTGTTTTAATTGTTTAAAATCAACAACACTTTAAAATGTTCATTGCACATGATAATATATACTAATAAAAATTTTTTAAATAATTACATTAGTACATAAATAATTTTTAATAACAAATAAATTAAAAACAATATGTAAATATTGATCATGNAGAGATTTTATATAGTCGTCCAATCGTTTTTCAACGATATCTCGCCATCCACTGGGCCGATTTGGATGATCTAACTACCGTTAGATGCGCCTCGACGAGCTCTACAACTTTAAATTAGTGGACATGTGTCGTTAACTTAGTAAGAAAAAAACGTTTATATGTATGCACGCCACATTCAAACTATAGTGATTTTCTTATGTGATTTGCGTCATGTTACACTATAATCGATCTCCGATTAACTGGTGGACTATCAATTAAAATCAACAACGCTTTAAAATGTTCGTTGCACATGATAATCTATATTAATAAAAATTTTTTAAATGATTACATTAGTACGTACTTGATTTTTAATAACAGATAAATTAAAAACAATATGTAACATTATCATTAATGTTGATCACGCTGAACACGTGATACAAGGGGTGCACCATATTGCAGGTGCACCATTTTTTAAAACTCAAAAATATTTTAAAAATTTTATAATAAAATTTTAGAATTGGCAATATTTTAAGGTAAATATCTTTAATACTATTAAAGTTAAATTAAAATTTTTACTTGATAATAATTAAACATATCTCAAAGTTTTATTTTAGCTTAGAAATAGGGAGATAACTGGGGGACAATGCTTAATAAAATTTCAAGTTATTGTAAAAAATATGAAAAAATACATTTAACAAGTATATTTGCCTGCTAGATGGTTTAAAAGATAAAACTAAAAAGAAAGTAACCAGTGGTAGGACCCCGAAGAACTCTGATATAACTTAGAGGTTACTAAAAAAGAAAATTTTGCATAGAAATTCATCAAACGTTGCATTTTTATATAGTAAATTTTAAATTTTAGTCTATTTTATACGCCTATTTGGCTGATATTATACAAACTCAGATCTGAGTTGTATCAGAGTTCTTTGGGTCCTCCAGTGGTCCAATTTAAATAGAAAGACTTCATATTCAAAAAACTCTTTCCAACAATCCTCTGAACCGAAATTTTTCATAAACATCGACCTACGAAAATTTTGTAGTTAGTATTTTTATACATAACAAAAACTTTATCTAAAAGCAGCTTGGATACAGGACTTCAGATTGCATGTGAGATGACTGAAATAAAGCTGAAAAAGATTTTTCCTTGTGGGTTTGGTTCTCCGGGTAGAAGACTTTGTTGCTATAGAAAATGTAGTAGAGCTAAAACTCTAGAGCTTTTTGTCAAAAGAAGTGGAGGTTTAGACAGAAACATACTTTTGGTTATTAATACTATTCTACAAAGCGTAAAACTTACACTCTTTACAAGTTTCAGTATCCTCGATATTTCTCCTTGGATTTTCAAAATTTTTGCCAAAAAGTGAGAAATCTAGCTTACCCCTCCAAAAGATCAGCAATGTTTACTTCTCCCAATTTGGAAATGCGCCTACCGAATCAGAGCCCGATCACGAGTAAGTTTCAACAATGAATGACACGTAAGGATGATCTGGAGAAAATACCAGGAAAATTTTCTTTTCTTTTAGAAGTTTCTTTTAGGCGTAGTTTTTTTTTTTCTTTTTCTTTTCCTTTCTTTGATATACATATAATACTTTGACAGATATGGTTTCGTGCAGTATTATATTATTTTTATCTATACTTTCTTTTGCCCTGTGTGACTTTTTAGATTTTCTTTTGTTAGTTTACGTCATTAGCATAGAGTTTTTCTTCGTTTCTCTCATCTTTCATTTTATTATTTTTGCTAGTTTTGGTTTTTCGTCTAGGTTTTGTAGTTTTTCCTTTTTTTTTATCTCTTTTTGTTTCTCATTTTATTTGTTTTTCTTAAATGGTTGATTTTATCTTCACCATTGATACTAGGTGGGAGGGATTTGAGGGGAAATCCTCTGTCGCTCTTTGATGTGGGCTAACAAGGTTTATATCTGCTTTATCCATAAGGTGGTGCGACCAGTCGCATATAGGTGCTCTCGAAGTAACCGCATGATATTGAATTTTAGTTTTAAGTATCATGTATTAACGGGCTATAAATAGTACTCAATACTGGTTTTAATAAAATATCGGCAAGACATGTCAAAGAGTTAAAAAAAAAAATAGAAAAACTTCATTTATATATATGGGTATAAGCAATCTTAACTTCATGAATTAGCTGCTTTTACATGTATATATATTAAAAAAAATAAAGAAAAGCGAATTTTTAAGATGAAATTTTGTTTGTATAACTAATTTATGAAGGTGACAGTTCAGTCAATAATTGTGACAGATCATAATGAAATTCAGATTAAAATGAAATGATAGTATAAAATCTCGAAAACTAAATTTTTTTAGAGTACATTTTTTAGGGTTAGGGGTTTAGGATTAGAGTTAGTTTTAAAAAAAATTATAATAAACAAGTATTAATGGGTTTTAGAAGGCTAGCAAGTTAAGTATAGAATATAGATTTTATTTTAAATTATGATCTGTGACAATAATTGATCTACTTGTATAACACAAAGTTGTCCTTTTGTATATTTAACTATCCCCTAGGTATTATATAATTAAGCAATTTTTTAGATTTTTGAGCCTACAAGTAATTCTGTTTTCTATCTAATTAAACTTATTTAAATTCTGATAGTAGCTAGAGGTAGTTGGAAATTAAAAATCAATAATCACAGGGTTTAATTGTTTGATAAATAAGATAATCAATAATGGTTCAATCAATTTTATGGACAAGTATTTAAGAAAAAAGAGTAATTTGATTTTTAATAACTCTTTCTCTTTTATTTCAATAAGGGCGCTAACATTTATTAGGTAATATTTTAGGGGTGGGAGGTCAAGAAAAATCTTACCTTGGTTAAATTTGATTAGCTAAAATTCTATTCATAAATCTTACCTGGGAGTGGGGGTAAGCCTCTATTAAATAGATATTAGATAATAAATGTCAGTGCCTAACAAAACTATATGTAATATGAATATTACCTAGTTTTGGAATTTTTGAATACAAGTATTATCAATTATATGTATTGGTTCTTTCTTCTGATTGGCTATATATATTTTTATAAATGCACACCCTTTATAAATGTACACTTATGCCTGGTCCTAACATCGGGAGAATTTTTTAGGTTCAGATCTGTGCAGTAGAGATCCAATCCGTAATCCTATTAATCCGGATTAATCCTATTATTTATATTTGATATATATATTCGGATTTAGTATTTTAAATAGGATTCATCCGTTTTTAAATAGGATGGATCCGGCCAAATCACTAGTAATAACTTACAGGTAGGAACGTCCCGAATAAGAAAATGATGATCCCGATCATGCATATTTGTTCAGCCAATTAAAATCAAAAATTTTTATCATGTAAAGAACATCACATGCAGATTAACCAATCAAATCGTAAATCTTTATAAAACGAAAGAAACGAATTTTAATTAAAATTTATGGCTAAAGTTCAAAATAAATGCCGTTAAATGTTACTGTTAGATAAGCAAGCATGTATTTAATAACTTAAATTGAGATTATTAAATTTTTCTATAGTATTTATTTACAAAACCTTAATAATAATAATAATAATA
>QKWP01000064.1:432576-452784 GCA_003550325.1 Gigaspora rosea
AGAACATGAATGTTAAAAAATTGTTTTACATTCAAGTTAAAATATTTCGATAAATTATTATATCAACGTAGGGTAAAAAGTAAAATACATATAGATATAAACCGAAACTTTAATTTGAATCAAAAATCTCAAAATTTTTAAAAAAGTGTCAGAGGGGGTTTTCCTAGACCATGACCCAAATGTTCGTGTATGTTATTTTATTCAGCAGATTGTGTCGCGAAACTTAGAGTATTTGTTGTAAAATAAATATTTTACTTATTGCGAAATAAAATAATATTGTATACATTGTGAAATATGAATAGTTATAAACCCTAATTAATGTATTGTAAGACTATAATACGCGCCTTTAAAAAATATTGAGAAAGTTTCGTGTAATAAAATTTCATCCAGGCATAGCCGATACTCTATCCGGAGAATGATCTACATTTTTTCCGGGGTATTTTAACAACCAATCAAAATAAACTTCCACTATGCTGATCTACATCAATTGTATCACAATAGACTTTCCATCATGCTCTTAGCCTTAAAACACTCTTAAAACTGTATACAACGTTGGAAAGAACTTAGCTTCTTGAAAAGGACTAATATACGTAATTAGAGGTAGTATACATAATTAGACGACTCTTTTTTTGCTATTTTTTCATTGATCCTATATTTTAGCTATGCTTCATAATGGAAAACTTTAATATACTATAGATGAGTTTACATTTTTTGTCAGGATATGGCACGACCTGTATAATTAAATGAGAGGATTCTTGCTTTGCTATTGTCTCATTTAGTGAGGTCTTAGCACAGCCTGAGTCTTCCAACAATTCTATCTAAAATATACCATAGTTTGGAGAATTCTTGCTTTGCTATTGTCTCCTTGAACCTATTTATTGGGTATCACTGAGATTTTAGTATAGCCTGAAGCTTCTCATTCACAACTTTCTTAATAATAAGACTCCGAAGTTAACAAGAACCTATGGGCAGGCATATTTTCTAATGCAGGAGGACTTGATTTTTATAATTTGATGAAAAAGATAGATAATAAACTAGAGATCAATAGGATAAATTTGATAAATTTACAAGGTCGTAATTTTTTACAAATAAGATATGTTGATTTTGATAATAAATCTGGGTCATATAACATATAACTAACTATATACAAACATAATTAATAGCTTCCTCTTCTAATTCAACCTCAAGTTCATCATCAATTTCTTCACGTAAACGAAAAGCACTTGATGATAATAATGGGATAAAAGGAATTTTCCTTGACCAATATAAAAGCTAATCGGTATAATAGTATTTCATGGCATAGAATTCTGTTATTTTTTTAAATTATTATCACTATACTCACGATCTTTTGTAGAATACAAACAAAAACCTCTGGATTTTAAAAGATCAAACGCGAGTGATAAAAAAGATAATCAAGTTCTTCGAAAATAATATAGATTATGCAGATAAATTAGCATTTAATCACCCTCTCCTCTCTGGTGTCATTGATCTAGACATTATAGATGAAGTAATATTGGAAGCTATTTTCATTCGATGTTTAGGAGTTCTTATTTCACAAGCTGGAGATAATTTGCAAAATGAGCTTAAAATGTGTATACCAATATTATTGGAACGCCTAAGAAATAAAGTTACTCGCTTGACTACTGTCAAAACCTTTACGATGATATTAGATAGTACTGTATATGAAAGTTGAAGACGTAAAGATAGCAATAATAGGTGCAATTCAAGAAGTTGCGAGTCTTCTTAGAAAGAGCCATCGCCAACTAAAAGTGGCTGCTTTAGTATGCCTTGAAGTATTTGTACATCAGTACGTTTATAGCTAAAACTTTATTATGTATATTGTGTAAATATATATGCTTTATATCATTCTCACATTAAAGAACATAAATAATTGTAGGTATGGAAAATTCCTTATCGCAGAAAGTTATTCTCACGTTCTTATAGAATTAACGCGTACACTTCTGCATATTATTATTATTAAAGTACCTTTTTTTGTTGCTCATAAATTTTCGTTAATCCACAGGCATATTCAACGATTGCACAATGCATTGCTACAATATGTGTGGTGTCAAACAAATACCGTAACCAAACTGTCATTGACTTCTAGGAAAATAGCAGTAAGTTTTTGACATGCTAATATTAGCTTTGATTAAATTAAGATGTCATGCCTACTTTGATTTGATATTCTAGGCTCAAAACCAATCAGACTCTATAAAATACCTCTGTTTACTGACTTTGGGCGAAATTGGACGTAAAGTGTAAGGTTTTTTAGATTTATTTGTATTTGTGCATTAAATTAATAATTTTATTAAATAATTAATTCTCCGGTGCAGCGATTTGAGTGCTCACTCAAACCTTCATGTGACTATATTGACTCTTTTCTCAGCACAATCCGAAGACAGCTTTCGCACTTGAAAATGTTAGCGCTGGTAATGTCAGCAAATATTTACCGATTGTCATTTCAGAAATCAACTCTGATCAAAGGAAGCGGTATCTGTTGTTTTATTCGCTTAAAGAGGTGAGTGAATGGAACCTAAAAACTTTAGTAGTTTTTAGTTTCTTGGTTATAATTATATTTGCCTTTTTTTTCTTTTTTTTTAGATTATTTCGCGATATTCTAATAAGGATGGTGTTAAAGCATTAGGACCTTTTGCCGATGATATTTGGTTTGTAATAGTTTATCCCAAAAATTATATATCAACTTTTATGCCAGCATCAGTAACATATAAATAAATTTTTAAATATAGGAATATACTGTTTCAAAGTGGAGAAAATATAAAAGAAGGAACTAGAGGTGTTGTAGCGGAATGCCTTGGAAAATTGACCTTGGCGAACCCAAATAAATTTTTGCCTGAATTACAAGTATTGTCAAACTTTTACAAAAATTTTTTTTTAAAAAAAAATATATATATATATTAATATTTTATTTTCCAGAAACGTTTTCGGTCTGATTCTGCACAAACTAGTGGTACTGTTGTTACAGCCATCAAGTTCACCTTTATTAATCAAGGCCAAGAATATGATGAGTTGCTACGGCCTCTTATTGTTGATTTCTTGTCTTTGATTCAAGATAGATTTGGTTTGTTTTATTAACGGTTTTTTAGGGTAATTATTATTACTCTAGATGTATAGTTTTGATGATATCTTTATTTTAACATTAGAACGTCCGGAGACTTTCATTATCTACACTGAACTCCGCTGCACATAATAAGCCTTATTTGATTCCTAATGTTTTAGATCAACTATTACCATTACTTTATGAAGAAACTCTCGTCAAGGTTAATTACTTTAGGAGCTACTTTATTTGTTATTTTTATAAGTATAATAATTTCTATTATCTTTAACATATTTAGGAATCTCTTATCCATATGGTGGAGATGGGTCCATTTAAACATAAAGTAGATGATGGTCTTGACATCAGAAAGGCAAATGTTTATTGTTGATTTATGTCGTATTTTCTCCTTTCGATTGTTTAAGTACTAAATCAATATTCATATGTCAGTCTGCATACGAATGTATGTACAATTGCTTGAAACTTGTCTTGACAAATTGGAAATTTTCAACTTCCTTACATGTATGATTGAAGGATTATCCGATCAACATGATATCGCTATCCTCTCGCATACAATGTTAATACAGTTGGCCCATGTTGCTCCAACTGCCATTTCACAAAGTTTGTATAAATTTATTAGTACACACAACAATTGAATCGTCCTATAGTTAGACATTATTTGATTTTTAAAAATAGAGTTGGATGAAACAGTAGAACCATTAAAAGCACCATTATCATGTAGAATGAAAGATAATGCAGTCAAATCAGAAATCGATAAATGAATTATGTCGATCTGCTGTTAGAACTGCTGTGGTTTGAACAAACTTGCCGAACAAGGTACACTATCATTCCTGTGTAATATATCTGTACCGTAAATTCTTAAAATAACGCCCGGTGATGTAATTTCAAAAATTTGAACTTAATTAAGTCTAATTCAAGGCCCGTAATTTTAAGAATTTATGGTAGTTTTTCATGTTGTAGCATGTCACAGCTCAAATTACAGTTGTGATTACTCCTATAATTTGCATAGCCGATATTTCATTAATTGATCATTTATTTGGATAGCCGGAAGCACGCCTAAATTCGACGCATTCGTGAAAGATATCAAAATTGGATCCTGGAGTGATCAATATACTATTTATCAAAATAAATTGGAAAGTAAGGAATCTGGCTCGGGCATGTTGGTGATAGCATGGACATGTCATAATGTATTTCAGTCACGCGCCAAAAATAGAAGCATTCTGTACAGTACGAATGATTAATGATTAAATCGATAATATATAATTATGACATTGAAGAGGTTAAAAGATGATAAATATGGTTGCTGTTTTAATTGTGCTTGTATTTATTTACAATAATGAATTTTGGATTTAAGTGCTTGTATCAAGAGTTTTTTGCACTTTAATTATTCAATAAGCATTGCGGTCTTCCATTTTACCCGAACTTTTGAGTTACATTATCTTCCTCACATTGCTCAAAAATCAGCTTGGCCGTGAAGAATTTTTGACCAACTTTAATATTATATTACAAAAGGGGCCTCCATATGATTTTATCTTTTGTAGTAGTCATTTTTCTATATAATTACATTGTTGGGCACATAGTAAATTTTTTTAAAAATGTGCTTATAAAAGAGTTTCTAATCATAAATGTGATCATATATAATGTGATTGTCTATATAAAGGGTCAACTATATTGTTATCAAAAATTTACCTCTATATAACCAATAATAAAATCCTATAAGTTTTGTTTATATTAGATTAGAATTAGAGTAAATGTGATTTGAATTTAGTTGTTATATAGTAAAATTGCTCAAAAAAAACTTTTTGTTCGTATACAAAATAAATAATTTTTGACAAAAAAACTGGGTTGAATTTTTTTGATCATATTATATTATATCAAATAATAGCTTTTTATTGGCTAATAATCAAATGGTATAGATGTTTGATAACAATACTAAGTAGTTGAAGATTTTTTATAATTGTTATATAAAAGTACTTTTTTTATTATTAAATTTGATTATAATTCACAGACTAATTGTGTAACAAATAATAATAATTTTCAGAAATAAAGAACAGTAGTAAAATTAAAGATTTATTTTGTTTACTTTTTAGTCTTTATAAAATATCTAAAAACACTTTATATAGGCAAATTTAATTTATAAGTAGAGCTTATTTTTTAAAAACTTTAAAGATAAATAATTTTTTATCTACTAGTTCATTTTAAATAATTTTACTACCAAAATGTTCGTTTCATTAAAATAATTCTACAGAGCCCAAAATCATTAAAAATCAATCACAGAATTGTGAGGATGAAATTATTTCGGCCTGAAACTCTAAATTAAAATCTGGCCTCAAAATTGGTTTGATCTATTTTATATAAGAGTGTTGCTAACTTGCCACCCTGGTAATGTAACCATCCTATAATTTACCAATCAGGTCGCAGGATCTTGTATAACAAAATAAAGAAAATTTTAAAAAAATTTAGAAAAAAATCAAAAAATTATCAATATTGCAAAATTTTATTACAAAAACTAGCTTTGGGCTATTAAATAAAAGTTTTTGGCATCTAATTTTGTATATAAATAATCAATTCATCCTCTAACTTAATATACCTATACCCTTACCCCAACCCTAATCTTTAAAGAACAATTTTTTATATAAAAAACTTATATAAAAATAAAGGGTGGTTAAAATTTATAACTTTAACCAGGTATTAAAATTAGTTAAATTCTTATATAAAACCTAAAGTTTTTTGATACTTTTTTTAAATAGATGAAATTATAAAAAAATAAATGTATAAATTTTATTTGCTCTTCTTTATAAAAAATTTTAATTTGCTCTAATGAACCCAAAATAGGACTTTTTCAAAAATCAATTTTGGTGGCATTACTAATCATAAAATAATGCACTATCAAATAGTAAGGGAAGTGTCAGATATCAGCTGATATCGTAGGGTAGGGGGGAGGTAGACAAAATCTCAGGTCTAAATATACACATATAACCAATCAGAATAACTAAATTTCTCAGGAGGGGGGGAGGGGGGTGGGCTCTATGGTAAACTGATCTCAGCTAATATCTGACACGTCCCTAACACACCTAAAGAATGTAAAAAATGGGTCAGACATAGGTCTAACCCATTTCTCACACCCTCTAGGCCTGTCACTATTTAATAGTATATTATCTCATGATCCTGTGATATGTGTTAATTATTAATACTTTTTGAAAATACAGATTCATTTATACAAGAACTTTATTATGGGCCATATGGGGTGTCTTCAATTAAAAGGGCCCATTTTTACATTTTTTTGAAAAATGAGTTTTCGTTAAATTCATATAAATTTTGACATGATTGACTTTTTTTAATTATAAATGAAAGTCGAATTACATAATAAAAAATCAAGATAATGTAAAAAGAAAAATTATATGAGGCTGCGTAGAGCCAACACGTCACGAGTTTACCCGATAGTCACCTGCCGTCTTTAACCAATCAATATCGTGAAATTTGATTGATCCCGGATCAGTCCGAAAATCAAAACAAATAATTAAACTCAAATATCTCAAAATAAAATATATGTAAAAATGGGCCCTTTTAATTGAAGACACTCCATATTCTTGATTTTGGTAGAATTTTTCAGTTAAAAAAAATATTTGTACTATGAACTTTTTAATTTACTTGAGTTGGCAGATTAAAATTACATTCAAAAAAGAGCATACTATTTATTGTTGCAAATCATAATTTGAAATAAAATCTATATTTTCTATTTAACTTTCTAGCTTTCTAAAACCTACTAATACTTGTTATTATAATTTTTTTAAAACTAACTCTAAGCCTAAACCCCTAACCCTAAAAAATGCACCCTAAAAAAATTTAGTTTTCGAGATTTTATACTATAATTTCATTTTGATCTGGATAGTAATTACGTTTATATATTATGTTAATCAATCAGAATTAGATAAAGTAATCATACTATATATGAATAGGAGTGGCTACTAAGAAATAAAAATGTTGCAGATTTGCAAAGATATGTGATGTGATCCTAAAAAATTTTAACAAATTCTGTAAACTAGTAGTCAAAACTCAATAATTTTGGTACCATTCGATAGGACTCCGACATCTCTAATATATATCATATTTTTTTTAGCAAATTGATTCAAATTTGATCTAAGTTTCAAATTTAAATTTTAGCAAATTGAAGTTAATTTTAAAAAGGGTCATAATTGAATATTTTAGTGAATTACTAAGATTTTACACATGTTATATTTTATTTTTAGCAATTTACCCACATTTTGCAAGAATTATTATAACAATTAAATCATGTTATGATGATCGATCCAGATATAACAAGTTTTTAATGGCTATATAGAGCAAAATTATAATCAATTATAATTGAAAATAAGTAAAAGTAGTTGTAGCATGTAATTAGGCTTTAGTATCAATAGCAACTTGCATACGTATTACGATCATTGATCGTGATTATATGTTGATAAACAAATAATTATATAATGCAATTGCACGGCGTTATTATTAAGCAAATTAGTTAGTAATTCATATAATAATTGTAGTAATTAGGCCACGCAAACTAATAAAATTGGTTCTCATAACCCAGCCGGGACACTTTTTTTGAAAAGTTAAAAATTTTTGTTATAATAAAATTTTTTTAAAAAAAAATTTATAAAAATTTTTATATTAAAAAATTTTTAAATACTGTATAACATTATTTGCCAGTTGCCGGGTCCTATTTGCTTGTTCCAGGTTATGAGAACCAACTAATTTAATTTGCTTGGCCTTATTATGTAGTTTGTATCTTCTCTGAAATTTTCAAGAAATATAAAATTAAATATACCATATTTTAATATGCTGAATAAGTTTTTTAGAGCACAAAGTTAGAACCAAATTGTAAAATTTTGAAAATCATAATATTTTTAAAAAATTTTTTATTTGAATTCTATGGATTTGTAAAATTAAAATAAAAAAAATTTCATCAAATTTGGTCAAGAACTCATAGAGATATCTTTGATGAAAGTTTTTGTAAACAATTTCAATGCAGTTTCTTTGTAATATGTTTTTTTGCTTTTTTAAAATAACCCACTGTTCAGCGATGATTTACAAAAAATTTTACTAACTAAAAAAAATTTTATAACAAGACTTGTAGTGCATAGCATTGGCTAATAGAATCTCAAATTTCATGAAAAATATTAAGAACTTGTAAAGATATTAATGTTTTTGTAAATTTGGATGCATATTTTTTGCAAGTTTTCCCCAAAATTCAAGCACTTTCTCAAAATGAGACCTCCAAAATGTGATTTAGTAAGTTGATAGAATAGGTATTCAAGAGTCTTCAATTAAAATTTCATCAAAAACTGATTAATATTGACGAAGTTATGATAATTTTTCAATTTGCTTCCAGATTCAGGATTTTCTAAAATTTTCAATTTTGATGAAAACAGAAAAATCATCATCACAGGCTAGATTTTTACAAGTTTAAATGAAACAAATTACTGCACACTAATATAATCAATAGAGAATAGACTAAAATTTTGCTTTCTAAAATTTTTTAAGTTATTTGGTTAAATATTTATTCTATAATAGCTTTTTTTTATTTGGCGCAGCTTCTTTATAATATACTTTATGGAAATAGAAAAACTTTCATCAAAGATATCTTTACAAGTTCTTGACCAAATTTGATAAAAATTTTTTATTTGAATTTTATGGATCCATAGAATTCAAATAAAAAATTTTCATTGAATTTGATCAAGTAGTTGCAAAGATATCTTTGATTAAAGTTTTAAAGAATTTCAAAACACGTATCACATGATAGATACGTTTAAATTTGTTAACAAAACTTTGATCAAAGATATCTTTGCAACCACCTAATCAAATTTGATGGAAATTTTTTTATTTATTCTACGGATCTATAAAATTTAAATAAAAAAATTTTCATTAAATTTGATCATGTGATTGCAGAGATATTCTTGATCAAAGTTTTGTCAAAAATTTAAACGTATCTGTTATGTGATATGCATTTTGAAATTCTCTAAAACTTTGATCAAAGATATCTTTGCAACCACCTGATCAAATTCGATTAAAATTTTTTTATTTGAATTGTATGGATCTATAGAATTCAAATAAACAAATTTTTATTGAATTTGATCAGTGGTTGCAGAGATATTTTTAATCAAATGATGAAAATTTTTTTACTTATTCTACGGATCCATAAAATTTAAATAAAAAAATTTTCATCAAATTTAATTAAGTGGTTGCAGAGATATCCTTGATCAAAGTTTTGTTAAAAATTTAAACATATCTGTTATATGAATACATTTTGAAATTCTCTAAAACTTTGATCAAAGATATCTCTGCAACTATCTAATTAAATTTGATGAAAATTTTTTTATTTGAATTCTATGGATCCATACAATTCAATTAAAAAAATTTTTATCAAATTTGATCAGATGGTTACAGAAATATCTTTGATCAAAGTTTTAAAACATGTATCACATAACAGATATGTTTAAATTTTTGACAAAACTTTGATCAAGGATATTTTTGCAACCACATAATCAAATTTGATAAAATTTTTTTTTAAATTTTATGGATCTGTATAATAAGTAAAAAATTTCTATCAAATTTGATCAGGTAGTTGCAGAGATATCCTTGATCAAAGTATTGTCAACACAAATTTAACCGTATAGGGGCATCCATAAATAACGTTATGTACCCCCTCATAGTAGCGCTGGACCCCCCCTCTACTATATAAAAAAATTTTTCAAAATCCATATGCTTATATATAAAATTTTACAAAAACTTGAATATATTATGATCCAGTAGTCCAATCTGGATGATTTTGGTACCATTCGATTCGTCTCTATGAGACGAATCCAATGATACCAAAATCATTTCATTTGGATTACTGGATCACGTTTTATTAATGAAATACTATTGATTTTATCCCTTAAACCGTATTCCAGGCAAATTTGCCTGGAATTTTTAGAAATATTTACAATTTTTTAAATAAAATAAAACTTTATTAAGAATATAGGGTATACTTTATTTATAGAATATTTTCTTTAAAATATATTTTATAAACTTTATTATGAAAATTTTTTAAAGTTATTAATAACCTTTAAAGTAATAAAAGTTTAAAGTTTTTATTTTAAAATTTTTACTATAAAATTTTTCTTTAGATTTTCTTAAATTTTATATGTTCCCATCTATAAAAAAAATTTTTACTTCTAATACAAGTCTTAATTTTTACAAGTAAATCACAAATGTTGCAATAATAAAAGTTGTAATCCTTTTTATAAACTACAATATATATTAAAAACAAGAGGCTAGAGATAATATTTATAGAGTTCGCCAAAAATAAGTAAATAATTTTTTTGGCTAAAATTTTTTTCAAAATTTGTCTATTTTTAGCTTATAAACAACTTAAACTTTTTTCTTATAATATAAAATTAAATACTACTATAATATAATCTTTATTTTTAAATATTATCAAAAAAAATTTTAATTAAATATTTTAAATTTTAAAAAAAGTAGATCATAAGTATATTTATAGCAATTTTCCAGGCAAATTTGCCTAGAATTGCTTACAGTTTAAGAGATAGTAATTTTATAAGAAAACATAATAACCAATAGTATTTCGTTAATAAAACGTGATCCAGTGGTCCAAATCAAATGAAATTGGCACCATTCGAATACTCTCCTCGAGATGATTCGAATGGTACCAAAATCATCCAATTTGGACCACTGGATCAAGTTTTAGACAAATTTTAATAAAAAAATTGCGTTATGTTGGGGGGACCCCCCTATATAGTGAAAAATCGTTATATTTTGGGGAACCCCCCTCAAACATAACGTTATTTATGGATGCCCCCTATCTGTTATGTGATACATGTTTTGAAATTCTCTAAACTTTGATCAAAGATATCTCTGCAACCACTTGATCAAATTTAATGAATTTTTTTTTATTTGAATTCTAAGGATCCATAAAATATGGATTAAAATACCTTTGCTCAAAGTTTTAGAAAATTTTAGCGCAGCTTGCTTTGATAAAAGTTTTGATTTTTTCTAAAACTTGAGCAAAGGTATTCAATAAAATTTTTTTTAAAATTCTATGGATTCATAAAATTCAAATAAAAAAATTTTCATCAAGTGGTTGTTAAGATACTTTTGCCCAAAGTTTTAGAAAAATTTGGCACAGCTTATATTTTAATAGACGTTTTGATTTTTTTTTTAAACTTGAGTGAAGGTATCTTAGCAATCACCTGATTAAATTCGATGAAAATTTTTTATTTAAATTCTATGGATCCATAGAATTCAAATAAAAAAAATTTCATCAAATTTAATTAAGTAGTTGCTAAGATATCTTTGCTCAATGTTAAGATTTTCATTTTAAATTTTATATATTCAAAGCAGGTTTTATATTTTAAAAGCGGGTTTTACATATTTTATATATTCAAAAGAGGTTTTACATAGTTAAAAGCAAATTTACATATTTTATATATTCAAAGTGGGTTTTAATAGCTATTACAGTTAAAAAACTTTTTACCGTATATCTGTAAATTCTAAGTAAACAAAAACATTATAGTAGAAAAAGAGGAAAATTCGAACTAAAATGTATTAAATATAATTTTATTAACTAAATAATTAATAATTAACAACAACCAAGAAGAACTTTAAGTCAGTAAACAAACTAAGTAAGAAGAGGAAGGGAACAACTATAACTAAAGGGTCTTTAACAACAACAAATGAAAAAAAGGGCCTTTGGCCCTTTCAAAGTTTCGAACTCGATATGGATCCAGTTGAGGAGTTTAAGGTAGTTCAGAAAAGCTGTAATGAAAGACTAAGTAAACAAGGTAAAGGAAACATTGTAAAGAAAGTAAAGAGTTTTCATAGAGGAATAGAAGACGATAGTATGGAAAACAGACAAATGGACTCGAACATATGAATTGATGAAATGACATCATTATCACAACAAAAACATCAGTAACTCAGCTGACAACAACAAACAACCAAATCCGGGATATGACATCATCAGGATTTCTGTTGACTACAACAAACGACTAAATCGAGAGTAATATGTCATCAATAATTAATTTCTGGAAATTTCGACAGATAAACAACAAATCTTGTCATGTGACGAGGTTAGTAGCGATAATGAAGAAATAGCTAACAATATGGATGTAGAAGAGAAAATATAACAAAAAGATATCGTTATAGAAATGGTAGATAAAACTCAGCAAGAAAAGAAACAACAACCACTTTTATACAGTGCGGTAGTAACAGGAAGAAAGAACGTGGACAAGCAACAATTAGAAGAAAGACGAAATAAAAGTAGAACTTTAAAAAACAAAGTTTGGAGGACGAAGAGTAAAGAGATTAAAGATTTGTTTAATGTTAATGAGTGGAGTATAGACGAAATAATTGAAGTGTTCAAGTCACAAGAGTCAATTTTGAGTTTTGTGGAACACAAATTAGAAACCAAAGCAACAAGTATGGAAATACCACCAGCTATTGGGACCAAGCTAAAATACTAGGATAGGGCTTTCTTTAGATGTTTTACAAATAGACACGAGACACGTCCTGCACAGCAAAACAAATTCATGCACCTACTAGAGAGAGCTACAGACAGATACAAACAAGCCTATGGGGCATACGTCATTAACAAGAAAAATAAAGATCAGATCTATGATAAATTGAGAAAGAAATTGGAAATCAATTTTTTGACTAATACTGATTTTATTGTTTTGGATGGTTTTGAAATAACGCAATTAATATTCTTCGTGGCAGGCTTTGCAAGATTACAGAACAATTTAAAATTTGAAGAGTTGAGAAAGAGAATAAATGAGTTGAAGAATGACTTATTGATCCAATTACCTGAACATTATGATATGATTCCGAAAGAGATTAGAGAAGCTTTAAAATATACTTTACCAATTCGGGACAGAAGATTTACGGGTGAAGTTGTAAGTGGTCTGAGAGCAATATATAAATTTGATTGATTACCGAAGATCTATATAGAAGATTCAAGAATACTAATCTCGAGTTATACAAGTGAACTTAGAAAGGAATTTAAAAAATTTTTTCCTATAACAGATAGAGCTGATTTAAAAAAGGTTAAGAATTGGAAAGAGGAATTAAGAAAGTTTTATATTTTCTCTCAATTACCAGAATCATTTTTTGACTTACCACCAAAAAAATTGAAGTTGCCTTTGACTTATCAGGAGTTGATACTGAGCCTGAGAAGAATGTTTCCTTTTTGTCCTAAAGATAGTAAAGATTTTAAAGAACATGTGAACAAACTGAGAAAAGTTTACGCATTCAAATATCTCTTAAGTGATTACGTGATCAATAAAAAGAGGCTACCTGAGAATCCAAAGGATCTGAAAATTAATGTTAAGGAGGGTTTCTCGATAAAAAGCAGAACTGAGACCCTGAATTTTATGAAATTAATCACGAATTATTATAGAATACCAAATCCAATGCTGGCGAAATATATTGAGGTCAACTATACACAGCTAGAAAACCTGCCTGAAAAGTGGGAGGAAGTGAAGAAAGTGAATCTAACAATCCCGGTTACAAGTACGAAAGAGTTAAGAATAGCAGTTCAGGCTCTAAGAGAACACTATTTCTTTTATAAAATACCCGAAAATTGGATCTTTATTCAAGATAGAGATAATAAAAATAAAGTGGATTTGAAGACAAATAGCTTTTCGAGCAATCTTGAGAAGCGAAATAAAGATTTAAAACAAAATGAACCAGAGTCTCAATGGTCTTTTCCAATAACCTCACAAGATAAAGTACCTGAAACACTGAATTACCTAAGGGAAAAATATCCTTTGAGTACTATACCTGAGTGGATCTTTGAAACAAAGGAACTACCTAAACCAAAGTGGGATATATTCGATGAGCAACAGATCACAAATGAAGTAATGGAGAATGTTGAAATGAACAATATTATTAACCATGATGAACAATATTAATGATAATACATTAGAAACTGAGACGCAGGTAAAGAAAAAAGAAAAAACAATTAACAACGGAGAAACGAAAAAAGTTGAAAAAACAAAGATAAAAGCAAAAGAAAGAATAGAAGTTTTGTCAATCTCAATATTAAATATGCAAGGCTTGAATGTGCTATTAAAGAGACAATTAATCTTTGAGTATTTGAACAGAGAGGATATAGATATTGTAAGTGTAACAGAGACCAAATTGGTACAAAAGAAAGATTTAAAAAGATCATTACTCAATCAGTACTATTACATATACATGACGGCGACCCTAGAAAATTTAGGTTTAAAAAGGGAATCGGCAATGGGAACTGCATTACTTATCAAACCTTATCTTAGATACTACATACACAACATCGAGAGCTATTTGGGAACAGTGATTATGATAGATTTCTTCCTGCCTGGAAACTTGAGAACAAGAATAATATCGCTATACCTACCATCAGACCAAACAGAAATATCTCTTAAAACACAAGAAAAAATAAAGAAATAGATATCAGACGCTAATAAGAAAAACATGAAGATAATAGTAATAGGAGATTTCAATAATAACATGGCAAGGGCAGATAGTAAAAGAAAAACGCTGATTTTTAAGATTATGAGTACGAGTAGGATGTTAAGCTTACTAGAAGTAAATAAAATCCAGGATTATACATGGAAAAGAGATCAAATGGAGTTACAGATTGACAATATATGGACATCAGAGGAGATAGGTTTAGATATGTCTTGTCTGATAATAGAAGAAGTGGAGCCGAGCCTTCTGGAAGTGATCATAGGATAATAAAAGTACAATAGAAGCTAAAGAGGAAGTTTGAAGCGATAAGAAGAAAGAAGAAATCCAGAAGAGTTTTTAAGTATAGTGAAATGGATGAGGACTAGTGATGCCACAGAAATTGATTTTTGAAAAAGGCCTATTTCGTCTTCATTAGGGAAAATTAAAATTTTTTATAAAGAAGAACAAATAAAATTTGTTCTTTATAATTTCGTCTATTCAAAAAAAGTATCAAATAATTTCGTCTTTCAAGTAAAATAGGTCAAAAACAATTTCGTCTTCAAATTTTAATTTCGGGTTTTAGAACCTGAAATGCTTTCGTCCTCATGTATAATGAGGACAAATGAGAGAATTTTAGAGTCGAAGTAAAACGGAAAACTGAAGCATTAGAAATAAAAAAGATAACAGACGAAGCCTCTCTAAATAAAGCATAGCATAAATTATATATTGCCATAAAACACTCAGCTGACAAATATATTAAGTAGTTAAAGATACATAATAATTACTTCGGAGCGAGAACAAAGAAGGCATCGGAGTTACATCAAGGATTAGTCAAGATAAATAAACTCATAAAAAGTTTGAAAGAAATAAAATCACACTCACCATTTTCCTACGAAGAAGTAACAAAAAGGTTTAACAAAAAGATAGGTTTTCTGACAACGAAATTGGGAATCGAAAGTATCAATATCAAAGAACAAGAATTCTGGAACGAAAACTTTAAACAGTTAGTAGAAAGTATGATAGAGTTGAGAAAATCTATACATGTAACGAGGCAAATAGAAAACAATAGTGAAATAAGAAAGGAAATTAGCCTAGCAGTAGAAAGGAGTCAAAACAACTTCCAAACTAATACTAAAAGAATGATAGATAGCATTCTAAAAAGAAAAAGAAATAGAGTCACATTTGACAACATAATAAAGGTAGATAAAGTGATTACTAATGAGAAAGTAATTAAAGAAGAAGTCGTAAAACATTTTAAAAATTGGACTAAACGTAATCCAATGGATGAGGAGTAGAGACCTGCATTGGGTCCCGTGGCCCAGTCCGGCTCGGCCTGGCCCACAAAAATGTATGGGCCGGGCCGGGTCTAATTATTAAATTTTATAAATGCGGGTCGGGCCGGGCCAAAAATTTTAAATAAATATATAATATTAAAAATTTTTAATATAATTTATAAAATTTTAAAGCTTTTAAATTTTTAATAAACAAATAAGAACCTTTTAAAATTTTTTAAATTTTTAATAAACAAATAAAAAGACTTTACAATTTAGAATAAACAAATAAAAAACTTTAAAAACCAAATAAAAAATTTTTAAAAACTTTTGAAATTTTAATAAACAATTTAAAAGTTTTAATAAAAGTTTTAAAAAGTTTTAAAAATTTTAATAATAAATAAAGAGCCTTTAAACATTTTAATAAATAAATAAAAAGCCTTAAAAATTTTTAATAAATAAATAAAAAGCCTTTAAAATTTTTTATAAAAAAATAAAAAGCCTTTAAAATTTTTAATAAATAAATAAAAAGTTATAAAATTTTTAATAAACAAATAAAAGTTCTTATAATTTTTAATAAACAAATAAAAGCTTTTAACTAATAATATGTCATTCATATAGTGTATGACTATAGTATAACATGATACAAATTACTATGTAAATTATATAAACAAAAAATGCTAAAATTTTTTGATAATTATTTAAATAAATCTTTTTTTATACTAAGTTAATAGCCAAGGTCAATTAATTGAAAGTTGTAGAGCTTACAGAAACAAATCTGTAAGTGGTTAGATTATCCAAATTGGTCTAGTAGTTGTTGAGATATCTTTAAAAACTAATTGACTAACTATATAAAATTACTATATAAAAATAGTTTTTTACAGAGTAAATTTATATAGTTAGCCAATTGATTTATAAAAATATCTTGGTATCTATTAGGCCAATTTGGATAATCTAACTACTATTAAATTCATCTTGTTAAGCTCTACAACTTTCAATTAATCAACTTTGCTTATTAACTTAATAAAATAAAAAGTTTTTCTTAGATGAACATGGCATTGGCACATATAAATTTATATAGTGATTATATTAATTAAACAAATAAAAAGTTTTTAAAATTTTTAATAAACAAATAAAACTTATTAATAAATAAATAAAATTTTTTAAGTTTTTAATAAACAAATAAAAAGGTTTAAATTTTTAATAAACAAATAAAAAACCTTTAAATTTTTTAATAAACAAATAAAAATTTTTAAGATTTTTAACAAATAAAAAGCCTTTAAAATTTTAATAAGTAAATAAAGATTTTTTAAGATTTTAATAAACAAATAAAAAAAATTTTATACATTTTAATAAATAAACAAAAAGCCTTTAAAATTTTAATTAATAAATAAAAAGTCTTAAAATTTTTAATAAATAAATAAAGAGTTTAAAAATAAATAAAAAGCCTTTAAAATTTTTAATAAATAAAAAAACCTTTAAAATTTTTAATAAACAAATTAAAGCCTTTAAAATTTTAATAAACTTTTAGAATTTTAATAAATAAAAAGTTTTTAAAATTTTTAATAAACAAATAAAAAACTTTGAAGTTTTTAATAAACAAATAAAAAGTCTTAAAATTTTTAATAAATAAAAAGCATTTAAATTTTTAATAAACAAATAAAAAGCCTTTAAAATTTTTAATAAATAAATAAAAAGCTTTTAGAATTTTAATAAACAAATAAAAATTTTTAAACTTTTAATAAATAATCAATAAAAAGTCTTTAAAGGTTTTAAAACTTTTAATAAACAAATAAAAACTTTTAAAGTTTTTAATAAACAAATAAAAAAGCCTTTAAAATTTTTTAACAAATAAATAAAAAGCTTTTAAAATGTTTAATAAACAAATAATAATATAAATAAAAAATTTTTAAACTTTTTAATAAAATTAAATAAATTAAAAGCCTTTAAAGGCTTTAAAACTTTTAATAAACAAATAAAAAACTTTAAAATTTTTAATAAATAATAAATAAATCAAAAGCCTTTAAAGGCTTTAAAATTTTTAATAAACAAATAAAAAAAACTTTAAAATTTTTAATAAACAAATAATAAAACAAATAAAAAATTTTTAAACTTTTTAATAAATAATAAATAAATAAAAAGCCTTTAAAAAAGGCTTTAAAATTTTTAATAAACAAACAAAAACCCTTCAAAGTTTTTAATAAATAAATAAAAAGCTTTTAAAATTTTTAAAAACAAATAAAAATTTTTAAATAATAAATAAATAAAAAGCCTAAAGACCTTAAAATTTTTAATAAACAAATAAAAATCTTTTAAATTTTTAATAAACAAATAAAAAATCTTCAAATTTTTAATAAACAAATAAAACCCTTTAAAATTCTTAAAAAACAAATAAAAAGCCTTTAAAATTTTTAACAAATAAATAAAAGGCTTTTAAAATTTTTAATAAACAAATAAAAAATTTTTATACTTTTTAATAAATAATAAATAAAAAAAAAAGCTTTAAAAAAGGCTTTAAAAGTTTTATAAACAAATAAAAACTTTTAAAATTTTTAATAAACAAACAAAAATCCTTTAAAATTTTTAATAAACAAATAACAAATTTTTAAGATTTTAATAAACAAAAAGCCTTTAAAATTTTTAATAGATAATATTAGGATTTTTTAATAAATAAAAGGCTTTTAATATTTTAATAAACAAAAATTCTTTAATTTTTAATAAACAAAAAGCCTATTTGTTTTTTTTTGTTTGCTAAAGCCTCTTTATTTATTAAAAAATCTTAATAAAAATTATAACTTCAAAAAATATATAAAAAGAATTGCTTTTTATTCTTCAAAAAAATAAGTTTTTATTCTTTTATTTTAATATTTTAAAAACTTAATAAATTTTAAATTTTTTAAATATGTCTAAATTAGAAAATTTATCTATTGAACAAATTAAATTAAAATTAAAAAACCATGAACTTATTACTTAAGAAAAAAATGGAAAAAGTGAAGTTTGGCAAAATTTTTTAGAAATTGTAGATTTAAATAATCAATATATTGGTTATGTTTCATATAAAAATTGCAATAATATTTTTACTTATTCACAAAAATCTGGAACTTCACATTTATTACGGCATCAATGTATTTTTTCTAGTAATCAATTAAAATTACACCATTTTTGCCAAAAAAAACTATTCCACCAACTGCTAAAGAATCAACTACAAATAAAATAGTTAATTTTGTTTGTAAAGATTTACGTCCTTTTGAAATTATTGAAGGTGAAGGTTTTAGAGATTTTTCTCAAGAAATGATTAATATAGGTGCTAAATTTGGACAAATTCAAATTGATGATTTATTTCCACATCCTACAACAATATCTAGAAATATTATAAAAAGTGCTGAAAAAATTAAATTAAATTTAGCACTTAAATTAAAAAATATTTTTCAAAATATTGGAGGTGCTTTTACTACAGATATGTGGACAGATGATTATAAAATATTAAATTATATTTCACTTACTGTTCATTTTATTGAAAATTGGCAATTAAAAGAACAAATTTTAGCTATTTCAAAATTTCCAAATATTAGCTATAAAGCAGAAAATATTAGAAATACTATTTTAAATATTTTAAAAAATTATAATCTTGTACCAAATAGAACTATGAAAAATTTTGTATTTATTACAGATTCTGGTGCTAATTTTATTGCAGCTTTTAGAAACTATAAACATATACCATGTATTGCTCATAGGTAAATTTATTTTTTGATAATATATATAATTATTTTTAAGTATTTTTATAATTATATTAATCATTTTTAATTTATTTTAGAATTAATACAATTTTAGAATCTGCTTTTAAATATGAAAATTTTCAAAATTATCCTTCAATAATTGAAACTATTAAAGTATGTAAATCTTTGGTTACATATTTTAAACAAAGTTCTTTACATTTAAAATTAGAAAAATCATTAAAACAAGAATCTGAAACTAGGTGGAATAGTAAGTTAGAAATGTTAGAATCAATTTATAATCAATTTGATTTAATTAATAGTATTCTTGCTAATAAAAATGAATTATATAGAATTGAAAATATTGATTTAGAAGTTTTGTTAGCTTTAATTAATTTTTTAAAAAAATTTAAAGAAGCAGCTAATTATTTAGAATCTTCAAAAAATCCTACTTTATATTTAGTAATTCCTTGGTATAAAGTTCTTAAAGAACATTGTAAAATAGATCAAAAAGATAGTATTATTTTAAATTAAGAAAATAGTTGATAAAAAAATAACTCTTAAATATAAAATTGAAGAGTTACATAAATTAGCTATTTTCTTTAATCCAAAAATAAAACAACTTAAAATTTTAGAATCAGATGATGCTTTATGGGTTAAAAATCAA
>QKWP01000064.1:454033-479665 GCA_003550325.1 Gigaspora rosea
ACATTTTATAATAAATCACGGCGGAATTTAATAGTAAATTTCTATAGTGTGCGAATGGGGCTTGCTTACATATAAAAGTAATTTTTTTATTAAGTAACTCTTTCTTATTGCTTAATTGAAAGTTGTAGAGCAAATTATTGTGATTCTAATGGTAGTAAAATCATCAAAAATCGGTTTGATAGATCATAAGATACGAGTATTTTTCAATTGTTTACTATAGAGTTTTTTCTTATGAATTGAAGCACATGACGTTCCACTTACTATATAAGGTAATAGTCACATGCCCGCCGATTTTTACTATGAAATTTGTTCCCTTTAACTGCGGACTACTAATTAATAATTTTAATTTAATTTATAAATATATATTTAATTTTTATACATTTTATATTTGCGGGCCGGGCCGGGCCTAATAATAAAATTTATAAATATGGACCGGGCCGGGCCAGCAAAAAATTTTTAAAGTTAAATGTGGGCTGGGCCGGGCCACAAAAATAGATAATTTGCAGGTCTCTAATGAGGAGTACTGGAAATTGTAGGAAAAGGAATACGATTCGGTTACATCGATCGCACATAAAGATTACAAAGAATTAATCGCAACAATAGAGTTGGAAGAACTAGAGAACCTAACAAGTGAAGCACCAAACGGAAAAGCTACAGGAGAACCAGGAATATCAAACGAGATGATTAAGAAATTGCCACTAGAAGCTAAAAAGATCTTTCTGGAAATATGTAATTTTTGTTTGACTAAAGAAATAGTTTCAAAGGTGTGAAGACAAGGAGTAGTATATCCTATTCCAAAGAAGAAAGACTTTGAGGGTGACTTAATACAAACCAGACCAATCACGTTAATAAAACACTCAAGAAAAATCTTTACGAAAATACTAACAAAAAGATTGAACAAGATTTTAGGACAGAAGAAAGTACTTAACATAAGGAATAACTCAGCTTTACCAAATATATCAACTACAGGACCAATTCAATAGTTAACGAACATACAAGAATATGCATGGTTAAAGGAGAAAGACTACTGGCTTGTTTCATAGGATATGTTGAAAGCGTACGACTCGGTACACTTACTACTTTTATGGAAAGCTTTACGAAGAATAAATATACCGGAAAAATTCATAAACTTAACAAAGAATTTAATGAAAAAAAGAAAAAACAAGGTTCTAATGAATCTAGGACAAACCAAAGTATACGAAGTGGAAGATGGTTTAGATCAAGAATGGACAATGTCCACGATATTTTGAGAATATATTACGATCCACTAATAACGAAAATAGATAGGGATTTTAAAGGATTCTCGATATTCGTGAAAACACCTACAGGAAGTGAATACAAAACCAACTTATCCGTAATGGCATATATGGATGATTCACTGTGGATAGTTGAATCGAAAATTCAACTAGAAGAGATTTTAAAGACCATATCAAGTTTTTATAAAATGATGGGAATATAAGTTAATGCGAGTAAATCAATCTTCTTAACGAACGCAAGGGGCGCTACTTCGATGCTTTTTGAAAATCAAATTTTAGAAGAAGACAGCAAGACGAACCTTTCAGGTACCTAGAATGCTGGTTCAAAGAAAAGAAGAATCAAAACAAAATTAGCAAGAAAATAAAGAAAGAAGTGGAAGAAGCTATAGACAGGCTTAACAAAAGTAGAATCACAGAAAAACAGTATATATACATAGTCAATAGTGTAATATTGACAAGAATAGCATATAGGTGTCAAAATACGTATATTAAAGAATCTATGTGCGAGATTATAGATAAGAAAATTATAAAAGGGGTAAACCAAAAATCAAAAATCGTAAGAACAGCACCTAATACATTATTGTGGCACTATAACATATATGGCATGAATAAAACGAAATACATACAATATCTACAACACATGAACCAACTATGGAAAGATATAAATAATTTGAATTGGGACGAGACACCAGCTTTTATTATCTTACAAAAACTACAAAATGCGGCCAACACGAATACATCTATACTAGAAGAGGAACCAGTTTTCCTTAAAGAAGTTAATTTTTCAAGAACCGCAGCTATAATAAAAGAAATGTATAAAACTGAAATAAAACTTGTAAATGAGCGTAAAGTATAGCCACAACCACTAAAAGAAAAAGGAATATCGATTAACTATATTCTAAAAAAGTTGGAGAAAAGGAATAACATCAAAACAAGTATGAATAAGCACGGTCTAAAATACATAGAACAATTATTAGATGGAGAGTGCAAAAATTTTGTAACATTACCCGGAAGATTTAGATTATGACAGTCCTCTAACGCTTAACCTGAGAACTTCTGAATCTTGCGGAGCCATGCAAGCCGGGCATACGGTGAGCGCTGTAGAAGACATTGCACCAAATATCTCAGAACCCATATCATCATCTCCCTCTGAGATATTACTTTCTAACCCCAACAATTTAGTGCTAACTTATCCTGATGACAAATTGCTACCAGATAATAATGCTAGTACTTCAAATACCATTTTAGCACGCCACACTGAAATACCACACTTGCATTATACACATTCTTTATTATCTACACAACAATACGGCTCTATCTACCCTAAAGAACAAGAGATATATGATGAATATGAATTGTTACCAGACGATTCTGACAATTATTCTAGCTTACCTACTAATAATATAGAAAGAACAAATATCAATTTTCATCCTAATCTACTCGAGATTTATGAACCATCAACATGCTACAACAAATTTTTATACTACCATAGATTACAATCTTTACCTTCACCACAAACTGTTGGCTCCTTTTTAACCTATCTACAAGAAGAATATCCTATGTTTTATAAAAAACAATATATCAGAATCTCTTTTAAAGAAAGCAGAATTGATTATGTGTTTGAAGAAGCACATATATATTTATTACATGAACACCTCTTACCTAATCACTTTTTTGTACCTTTTGAAGATCTAAGTTTTTATGATGACGTTCCACTCAAATCAAATTATTCTTCTAACTCACATTCTAACAATAATAACAATTTCCAATTGCCAGCTTCTATTGATGACCTTTTTGATCCTATACCTTCTCTTACTTCATCACCTTATAACAGTTCACCAACTACAAATGGCAACCCCTTAATATCTTCAAACTTTCAACCTACTCGTGACTTACATATTAATATCGCTACCCACAATGTTAGAGGTTTTAACTCAGCTTCTAAGAGACAAATATGGCAAGATTATTGCATTAACCACGATATTTCTATTGCTTGTATTACAGAAACCAAAATTTCACACAAAACCAAACTCTCATTTTGTAACAACAATTTGTATACATATTATTGGGCTAATGCTGATAGTTCAATAGAAGGTGCTGCTATTATGATCCGTAACTACCTTAAGCCTCACGTTCATAGCTGTCTTATGCACCCAGGAGGCGCAGTTGCACTCGACCTTTTCTTCAAAAGCAATATCAAGTTACGAGTTATTTCTGTTTATTTATCTTCAACTGATACTATTAAAAGAAATAATACTCAGAATACTGTTATTAACTGGATTTTACAAGCTCGACAACTAAATATTCATCCTATTATTCTTGGGGACTTTAATACACAAGACAATACTATAAGCTCTTCTTCTTCCAAATACAAACTTATCAACTTTCTACATCATACAAACATGTTTGATATAGGTGCCCATTTTAACAATACACATTATACTTGGTCAAACAATCTGGCTCATAGTAGAATTGACTATATATGGACAGATTCATTTAATATACAATTTATTCTTTCATATGATCTTGATAATAGTCAAACTAGCACTCTTAGTGATCATTCTATTCTTTTTTCTTCCTGGACATTTCCTAATGCTTATAGCAAACCCCCTCGTATGCATACTGGTGTTAGTCGAAGAATATTTAACTACAAATCTATGTCAACAGACCAGTGGACAGAATTTTCAGAGTGTATTACACAGCTATTTTTGCAGCACAATATACCCCTTTCGGTAAATACTCATGAAAATATTGATACTACTTGGCACAAAATTCAACACTCTATCCTACAAGCAGCAATCCAATTAATTCCAAACAAAATATCTCGCAAACGCAGCTATAACCATAAATATACACCACACTGTACTGCTCTTTATACTGGACTCAAAAAACTTGGCCAACTTATTAAAAAGATTAAAAATAACCCAAATTCTTATCTTCCACATATTAACTCACATATTCTTTCTATTAATTCCTACACTAAAGCCAATCTGGACCCTCTTTTATCACTCGATACTGCTAGTACTCAATCCTGGCTTCAACATGCCTATGAAGTCTGGAAACAAGTCTATCACGCATACCAGTTAGAATACTCTCTTCTTCTTCGACAACAAATTAATCATGCCTCTGAAAAACGTTGTGAAACCCTAACTTCCAAACCTAAACAAGCTATTAATAGCATTCTTGATCGGTACCAACCCCCTATACACTTCTCGAATATTAAACTTAATAACCAACTTGTCACAGAACCTAGCTTAATCAAACAGCATATCAAATCACATTACCATAATTGGACTGCTCACAGACCTATTAACCAATTTCTCTTTGACAATTTCTGGCATCAACATTATCAGCCTCTTTCTCATATCAATTCTGCCTGGTATACCTCTCTTACTGTCCCTATTACAGAAGAAGAAGTTCTTCAAACAATCTCTAAACTTCCAAATGGCAAAGCCTGTGGTCCTACAGGAATTAGCTATGAAATGATCAAACACCTCGGTTCTCATGGTATTACTACACTTACTGCTTTGTTTAACCGATGCCTTTCTGAAAACCGTATTCCTAAACTTTGGAAACATGGAAGAATTTTTCCTATTCCAAAAAATAACACTTTTGAGGGTAATCTAAATCTCACAAGACCTATTAGCCTTATTGAACACATTCGGAAACTTTATACAAAAATTCTTACTAATAGACTGAACCAAGTTTTTTCAAAACATACTATACTATCTCCTTATAACTACGTTGCACTTCCAAACAATAGTACTTCTATTCCCATTCACATTCTAAACAATCTAATTGAAGATGCAAATTGTAACCACAAAGAAATTTGGCTATTGTCTCAGGATATGAGCAAGGCTTATGATTCTGTCAACTTTACACTTTTTAAACATTCTCTCACTCGCCTTAATTTACCATCTAGTATAATCAATATTCTTCTGGACTTACTAACTGACAGACAAAACCAAGTCATTACTAATCTTGGCCTTACTGCACCTTATCAGGTTCAGAATGGTATAGATCAAGGCGAAACTATTACTCCTCTTCTTTGGAGAATTTATTATGATCCTTTAATTACTCATATTCATACAAATACACCTGGTTACTCAATCGGTACATCCTGGATGACTAACCTCAAAAATCAGACATTTGACAAAATCCAGACAAAATGCTCTGTCCTGGCCTATATGGATGATACTCTGTGGATTGCCTCTTCACAAACTGAACTTACTAGAATGATCTCTATTGCAGAATCTTTCTATACTATGGCTAATATTCAAGTTAATCCATCTAAATCCATTCTATCAACTAATCTGAAAGTTAATAACTATACCCCTATTATTTTTAACAACCATGCTCTTCCACTATGGCCATCATATCAACCTTTCAAATTCCTTGGATGCTGGTTTACACTTGACAACAAACAATCAAAGCAAACATGCCTATTAATAACAGAATCTTCTCAGCTTATCAATATTGCTAGAACTAAAAAAATTACTGATACACAAGCACGATATATCATTAATACTGTTATAATTCCTACTATGGAATATCGTATACAAAATATTGTCATTAACAGATCAGCTTGTAACAAGATTCTTTCGCACCATATAGGTCTAGTCAAGCACAAGGCCAAACTAAGTCGCACTATTCCTACTAGTACACTCCTTCATCCTCAACTTTATAATATTAAAAATATTTGGGATATACAGCTCCAACACCATATCTCTAACTTTATTAAACGCTTAAATGACAACAACCTACTCGGTACTACAACTCATATTCGAATCCAGCAAATCCAAAATAACCTTTGGTCATCTACTAGCATCTTTTCGCATCCTAATCCTACTATAGATGGCCCTAACCGCTATACAACTAATTTCAAAATTATTCAACTTTTTAAACATCTGGGATGGACTATTAATTCTAATCCTAACTTTAATATTCCATTTACTATCAAAGAGGGAGCAATATCTCTTGAATCTATACTATCTTCGCATTCTAAATATCCTACCTTCAAAAAACAAATTAGACATCATCATCTTCTATTTCTCGATCAACTCACCTCCTTTGACAACTCATGTTTGCTTGACTGGAAACATATTTCACCCAGACTTAACAAAATTCCAAAAGGCAAAATTCCCTTGTGGTTTACCTTTTTGGAAGACCAAACAACAAGCCATGCATATGAACGTACTATTTACCCACACTTCAATTTACCGCAAACTAACTACTACAGCTATACTACTGGACACTTCTCTAAATATACTAAACCTTGGCTCATTACTCTATTTGATAATCAAATAGTTATTGGCAAGGCACGTCGCCAATCTAGTACTTCAGATTATACTCTTATCACACATTGGCAGTGCAATATTCAGCCACAATTTACACGATTATACCCAACACCATCTATTATTACATTTCCATGCTCTAGCTGCTCTCTCAATTCCAACATTATTGCAAACAAATGTACTATTCTTATTCCAACAAGCCATGCCACCAAATTTTTTGGAAGACTTAATCCTGACAAATCTGTAAACCTAAATGCCAACTACCTTGACCTTATTTTTTCAACTGCAGCAAGAAATCCAACAAGTATTCCAATACTACCAAATCTTCTTATACCAACAGCACAAATACCTTCTTTCTTTTACTCTAGCCCTGCACTTGATACCTTGCAATCAATTTGCCATTACAATAGTCATCTAACAGAATTAACATTTTATACTGATGGTTCTGTTATTGATCTGGGCAATTCTCAGTGTTCTATGGGTATTGGCTGGATACAATTGTATAACCAGAACATTTTACATACTTTCCAATCACAAATCAAATTTTGGCCATGTTCCTTTAAAGCTGAGCTAGTAGCAGTTTTATCAGCTATTAGTACTGCTCCTAGAAACTGTTCTATACAAATCTTTACAGATTCCCAATCTGTAATATCCAAATACAGTAGCTTAATTCATACTATGCCTCTCTCCAAACCCTTTAATATACCTTATTGGCCTATCTGGAATACTTTATTAAACTTTATTAGATCATACAATCTTAATATTACTTTTCATAAAGTTATTGCACACCAAGATGATGAATTCAATAACAAAGCTGATCAACTAGCTCGCTGTCATCAAACTGCCCCATACCTTCTTTTTGATTCACAGAACATTTACAATCACAATTTTACTCTTTCTGTTGATAATTTTTCTATTGAACTTCCTATCCGTCACTGTGTTAGAACTATTTGCTATGCACATATACTTGCTCTCTGGTCCTCTCAAAATCGTTTTCAACAATGGCTACCAATATCACAATATATTAACTGGAATGCTACCTGGTTATATATTAATAATAACCAAAAAATTTCAAACTATTCACATAGTTTTTACTCTTCAACACTCAAATCTTTTAGAATTAAAATACTTTTAGATGATCTCCCTGCTCCACATATTCTTCATCGAAGAAATCCATCTTACCCTAATACCTGTCACCTCTGCCAACAAGCAAGTGAACCCTTACACTGGATTATTTGTCCTACCTCTGAACCTTTATTCCAACTTATAAAAGACTCCTTAGCTCATATACTAAGTCCTAACAAACTTGAAATCACTAATTTAGCTGCTGAGAACCTATACACTCAAATTATGAACTTGAATAGCTTTCAAATTCATCAACTTCCCAACCAACCTTCTTTGCTTTCTACTTTATCTGGTTTGATACCTTTGGATATTATCTCTACTCTATATGAACTTACTACATCTTCTAAATCTGCCTGCTCTCTCACTATTTCACTCTTACTTCATATCAATCAGCAAATTTATACAAATATTTGGATCCCATACTGCATTTCTAGATCTCAAAATCAAGCATTATACTCCCAAGCTTCATCTTCTCTTTCTAGTACATTTTCTATATCCAACTCTTCAAAAAATATACAAGATAGTCATAATCACATCTTTGATATTTCACTACAAAAAATTGAAACTTGGTTATATAAATGGATCAAATTCTCTACACCTTCATCAGATATTCTTACATATACACAAATCTAGGTGAGCCTTGGCCATTCTGGTAGGTTTAGGCCGCAGATAAGTATTTAGGTTTACTTAGATATATGTTTGAGTTTTTATTCTTAGCATCAGATTTAAAAAAATGAAATTTCTTTCAGTATTGTAAAAAGTTTCTATTAAATTTAATAAAGATAAAAGCAAGGTCTCACCTTTAACATTTAAAAAAAAAAAAAAAAATTTTGTAACATGGAAAGGGCTAGCGCATAACTTGGGAAAATAATAAAGAGTAGAGAACCGAGATGGTTTGAAGCAATATGTACACTAATCACAAATAATGAAAATCTATCATTGAAACTAATAGTTCCAAACCCGTATAAGGTGCATAACCAACGAAATTTGAAAGGAGAATAAATGGGTAACTAATGGTGTAGGACTTATAGAAAAAGTAAAAAAAGTAGAAGAACTTGGTAACAATGAGGCATTGGTATATTGAGGAAATAAAATAACAAGAGCATGTAATGAATGCGATGAGCATATATCAACAAGAACAAATGCAGGAATAATAAAAATACATACACGGTTTCTATCAGGAATCATAGTAAACGGCAAAAAAGAGATATATAGTAACATTCAAGATATAATGAGAACCTTTAGAATAAAGAAAGTAGAAACAAGTATAATACCGAGAGAACCTTTTATAGGGAAAAAAACTTTTAACTTCTTGGAATTTAAAAAAAATATTCACGAATATTGGAGATGAATTATGAAAAATGATCGAAAAGTCTGGTCTAGGAACAGAAAAAGAATATGAAATCATTAAGAAAAAGAAGAACGAGGATAAAACTGAAGGTATAGTGATACTGATACAGATGAAATCCAGTCAAGAAATATCAATTTGAAGGTAAAAAGTTGGCTCATGAAGATAAAGACGGCTTAACTGGAATAGTATTAACTTTGTTACTAAGTAAAGACAAGAAAGAAATCAAGATCAAAACCAATATAAAGGGCCTTAAAGAGGAGGTAGAAAGAAAAGTTATACGAGCAGAAGAAAACTTTAAGTTGAAAAAAAATTTAGATCAATTCACGGAAATAATAAGAAGAATAATGAAAATAAAAAGATTGAAAATTACTATTGTATACGAAGAGAAGATAAGCAGAAACAAAATAACAAGGAAATGGATAACAGATATTGTAGGAGAAAAGATTATAACAAACATGTATTTAATAAAATTCAAAAGAAAACCTGTTTATTGGAACTTGAGAAGATTTATGAAACAATTAATCAGGGGAAAAATAATTTTGGAATGGAGTAGTCAAAACAGAATCGAAAATTTAAAGAAGAAGACAGAAATAGATTGGAAAATAATATATAATAGCTTAAATATTGAAAGTAGACCATTAGCAAGATATACATCGACTAAAGCTTCAATAATGAAATCGTTCAAGGTAAAAATGATGATAAATGAACTTCCAATGTTACTAACTATGTATTACAGAGATACCAAAAAAGAGAAAGATCCAATGTGCCCGAGATGCGAAAAGGAAATGAAAACCAAACACACTGAATATGGTGCCAAAAAACTACATATACAATGAAACAAGTGATTACTTAAGTTTACGAAGAATCTAAAGAAGAAAAGAAAGTACCAGAAAAAATGTGAGAAGAAGAAACAAGAAAATACATAGAATGGTTAAGGAAAACAGAAGTTCTCCTGTGTATTATCCTGAAAGAAAACATCATACCTGGAAGTAAAAACAGAAAAAAAAATTACAAAAAAGATTTTACAAACGATCTTATAGAAAAATCTACGAAAAAATATGAATACCCAGTAGAGAAGTAATCAACAACTCTCAAGAAGAAAAAGACAGGAACGTTATAAAAGACAATATACAGATAGAACCAATACACGGAAAAGAAACCAATGGAAACGCTTTGAGAAAGTATACGAAATGGAAAAAACTCTTTATAGATTACCAGGGTCCTCATTCAATTTGCTTAATGAAACAAATCAAATAGTTCCTAAATTGGTGAGTTTTAATTACTAGATCACAAGAAAATCCCATTTAAATAAAATTTATAAATATTAAACAATCTTGCCAACCAGTAGACCAAATTTAATAATTTTAATACTATTTGATTCCTCTTGGTAAGGGTTCAAACAGTACCAAAATGTTAAAATCAGATTACAGATTAATAAGATATTTGCAATGTTATAGTTCTGTACAGAAATTTAAAAAATAATTTAAATTTCTGCACAGAACTGCACTACAAAATATTTTTTGTAAATATCTCTACTCAGTAATCCGATTTTAATGTTTTTAGTACTATTCGAACCATCAACACTCTTTCCAATGATCACTTGAACCAAATTACCAACGGAAGAAAAACAAGAAGTTTTTTGTTGGAGAGTTGCCTATACTTAATGTATAGTAGAATAACACAGGGAAACGGTTTTTATAAAGGTTAACTAACTTTCTAGGGACTCCTTTATATATTCAACATGCAAGCCAAAAGCGTACTTTTACAAGATAACTGGCAGAAGGTGAAGCCCTTGTATGAAAAATTTTGGTGGTGATTAAAGTTTTCTTCTGTCGACGAAGTTTTCTGTGGAAAAACAATGGGGAACAACAAAAAACTGAGTTTTTCCAACTATACCCTCTCCTTTAAATTTCTTTTGAGTATCGTCTTACTTCTCTTTGGATTTTTTCAAAATTTTTGCCAAAAAGTAGGAATCTTGCTTATCCCCTCCAAAAGATCAGCAGTGTTTACTCTTTCCGAATTGGGATGATCCGAATTGAGACCGGCGCCATCATGAGTTAATTTGATCGCTATATACAGATAAACAATGAATAACGTGGTTGGATCTGGAGGGCACGTGAAAAATTTCTTATCTTTTTTTTAGTTTCTTTTCGTTACTTGTACATATAATATATCGATAGATATTAGTCTTATGGTATTATATAATTTTTATCGTTTATACTAGACGTATTAGCATTTACAGTTTCTATTCTTTTTTGCTTTTTCTCTTTTTTTTGTTTGTTTTTTTTTTTCGTTTGGTTGTATTTTTGGTTGGTTTTTTGGTTAGTCATTTAGGTATTGTCCCTCTTTAGTCTCTTCCCCTTTTTTATTCTTCTTTATGAGAAGCTCAGAGAAGAAGTTTTTAGGTGGAATGGATTCTGTAGTTGGTTTCTGAAGCCAGGCAGTGCTATACTTTTTACTGATATGAAAGACTGTCGTTTGAGTATGAGCAAACCATTTCAGTGCAGTAGCCAAAGTTGGGCACCAATTTGGGCAGCTGGCTTAGTCGATCATTACTGTTAGTATATAAAATTATATAGCTTTTATGTAGTTTTGCTAATAAAGATCAGACAGGTTACAAAGTTAAAAAAAAAAAAAAGTACTATTGGAATCATCACATCAAGAGGAATTGAATAATATCAAAATCATTAAATTTGGTCTACTGGTTGGCAAGATAATTCAATGTTTATAAGTTTTATTTAAAAGGATTTTCTTGTGAGCTAGTAATTGGAAATCAATGATTTTGGTACTATTCGATCCATTTTGTCGAGACGAATTGAATGGTACTAAAATTATTGAGTTTTAACTACTAGATCACAAGTTATCGCAGAATTTGTTAAAATTTTCTAAAGTTGCAGAGCTTTGCAAATCTGCATTATATTTATTTTTTGCAATGCATAATAAATGGTACATCCAAAATATGATTTTTTTTAACAATAAAACAAAAAGTAAAAAAAACTTGCCAGAAAATTATAGTAAAAGTAATTAAATGAAAACAATTAAATCTAGTTCAATAAAAGCAGTTTTAACAGTATATATAGCTATTTTTAAAGCCATATGGTTTTGGGTTAAAACAATCTAACTATTATAAAGATACTCAAGAAATATTGAATTTTTTCCAATAATATGTTTACTTAAAAAACCTAAAATTTTTTTATATACTATTGGTTGTTCTTTATACAAAGAATGGAATTCTGTGAAATCAGGTTATTAAGCCTTTATTGTTCATATTCAAAAATATGCAGAAAACAAATACTATATTGTAAAAATTTATTAAGATTCTCAACTAAAAAAAATGTTCATTGGTACTAGTCCAAATAATATTTGGCAAAAAACAGATCAAATTCTCTAATATAGTGAATTTTAGCTTTTTTGTTTAGATAATTTAGTGATTTAACAAAATATATAAAATATCAAGTTTCTACTTGCAAACCTACAGACTGACAAAATCAATTAATTATGGAGCTACTTTTTAAATATTACTTGAAAAAAAGAATGTATTGGTAAATATTAATTACTATAAATTTTTTATTAGTTTGGATAAATCAAATACTATAATAATTAATTTAAAATTTAATTTAAAAAAAATTTATTCAAAAAATAAATTTTAGTAAGCATGAATTTAAAGTATGAAAACCAATACTACATTTGAATGCACCAATATAATTCTATAGTTACAAATTAAAAGTAAGCATTTCTATAAATCAAAATAAAAATAAACAAATTTGAATATGTAATTAATATTAGAATATACTTGTGCTCTAATATAACAAAAAACCATTTGATTTATTAATATTAGATTGAATTATAAACAAAATTATTTAACCCAGCTACTAAAAAAAAATTTTTAAAAAATCTAATTAAAATAAAAATACTAACTTCTACTCTAATCTATAATATTGTTATTTTTAGTAAAAACTTTTAGGCACAGAGTAAAATGAACTTTATAGTTTTACAGTTTTACAGTTTTATAGTTTTATAGTTTTACAGTTTTACAGTTTTAAAGTTTTACAGTTTTATAGTTTTACAGTTTTAAGTTTTACAGTTTTACAGTTTTATAGTTTTATAGTTTTACAGTTTTACAGTTTTACAGTTTTATAGTTTTTTACAATTTTATAGTTTTACAGTTTTACAGTTTTATAGTTTTACAGTTTTATATAATTTTATAGTTTTACAGTTTTATAGTTTTATAGTTTTATAGTTTAACAGTTTATTATTATTATTATTATTATTTTATTGGCCAGAGTGTAGCAATGAACCTTTAGTTTCTATGCAAAATAATACAAAAATTATCTTACTAATGTGCTTCAATTGTAAAAATTTTAACAAATTTTACTTTTTTGATATACTTGAATATATATAATATAAATCTTATCAGGAATGGAATTTGGCAATTTTTTGTTTGTTTATATACATGTCTATATTTGTGCTTTAATGTACGTATTTTGTAATATGATAAACATTATACAATGGGCTCCGAACATATAATGCTATGCATTAGCCTATTATTTATTATTTTATTGTTATTATTTTATTATTCGTTCAAAAAATATACAAACCCAGTTTTTTGATCTTTTGTATATTAGCTTTTAGCTTTTAGCTTTAGGCTCAGACTTAGATTTCTTCTTCTCTTATTTAATATTTAGAAATAGTTTCTATTTCTTGAATATTGTACCTTTAATAAATAAAATATATCTTTGCCAAATAAGTACTCTCTTGTTTCTTGATAAATATCTAACAAACCACTCTAGTAAACTATCATTTTACTTGTATACTGCTTTATATTTTCTCTGTTCCTTACAGATTTCTATTACTATAGTGCAAGAAGCCTATACTCAACATGTTTTAATTTTTAAATCACTATAATTTTTTGTACAAGAGGTTTTTTTAAAAAACTGACCAGTAACTTTGTAAAGCAATATTAGTTCTATAAATTTGCCAAATATTTTTTTTGAAAAACCTTCTCTATAAAAAGTTGATGTGTTTTAAAAATTACTATCATTTTATATATAATTACTATGTGTTTCAATTTTAACTAACTTTAAAGTGCTATAACTTTTTATAAAGGCAATATTTTAAAATCTGACCAGTAACTTTGTTTATTATAATAACAAATTTGCCAAATATCTTTTAAAAATATTGTTTCTACAAAAAGTTGAGGCATTTTAAAGTTATATTATTTTATTGTCTAGTATAGACTTTTTGTACTATATGTATTGTATTGCAAGTACTATATTAAAGGCTATATTTGCTTGTAACATTTTGGTGCTTTCTGGCAAACATTATTTTAAAAACAGTTGGTTATTATTTCTATTATAGTATTCTTCTTTAAAAATGGATATCAAAAGAATATTATTTTTGAAAAAAGAAACAAAATAAAAGATTTTTAAAACAAGCAACAATAGCAAAAGAAACAACAACTTGACCAATAATAGAATAGCATACGGTATGTGTCTGAAATTAAGCTACCTTTTTTGGCCAAAAAATTATACAAAAAATCGTAAAGTAGCTTATTTTCAAAATATTGAATTTTTTAAAAAAATTGAAAACGTACTAATAAAAAATTGTCCAAATATTATCAAATTTTTACTGTAGATGTATTTTGATGTGCTGAACAACTTTACTTAATAAAGAACTTTTGAAGTTTACTTAGTAAAAAAAAAGTTTTATATATAGCAACTGCTAACGAATTTTTTTAAGATTTTTAAAAAAATCAGAGATAGCTTATTTTAGGTAGCAGCTTATTTTTGAACATATATGGTAATAAAGTTTATTTCTGGCCTTTTAACAGAAAAGAGCAATTATTTTTTTACCTGAAACATGAATACTTATAGTTAAACTTTGCAGCTTAATAGCTAAACTTCTTGTTTAAACAAATTAATACTTTTTTTTTTTTTTTTAATATTAAGGTGTACCCTAGCACTTTATTGGTTCAAGCGGGTTGGCCCGGTCAATATGACTGTGCCACATATTACATTTGTATAACGAGAGTACAACTAGCCACACATACAACTTTTGGTTGTCTAATTTAAGTAGTCCGCTCGAAGGTTTTACACTAGATGCCATACCTGCAACCCAACTAGGGGATTGCCTATTTAAACTCTCTGGCTTTTACCCATGTTCAATGTTCCTTCCAATATACCCTTTCGGGTAATTCACTATTAAAAGTACCCTGAGGCTTTAGCCAAACACCTATTGGAGGGCATTTGCCCCTGTGGTAAACCTGGTAGAGTGATACCTGTCCCCTACAGATATTTATCTACACTTTCGGTAACTTACGCATTCACCGAGGCAAGCAACTTGCAGTCAGGGGGTTACCCTGCAACTACTACCATTACCTACTACTGCCCTTGTGGAGTTCACTAGACCTCAGTACCCGGTCAGTTACTCTTTGCCCCAGTTATCCCAGACTACCAATCCAGTTGGTCCAGAAGGATCGGTCTGCCAGGCTTTAGGTGCTTAAGGTCTCCCTTTTCTTGGTTCATGCTTTTATAACACATGACCTTTTCCTCTGGTACGACTCTAGCGGCCAGGTTGGTGGGCCCCTTTGCCATAGGAGCTCTTGCCTATCTAGTTTTCCGGTCAGTCACCGCTAAGATCCTTTTCCCCGGTACTGTTGAAAGTCTAGCTACCTCTCCACTCGGGACTTGCCAAATGGGTTTCTGTTTCTCTGGTTCCTTGGATTTGTCTGTGTAACGAGACACAATTTCGCCCGAAAGCTCCTATTCAAGATGGTAATCAAGGACTACAGGTAATGTACCCAACCGATCGACAAGACACAGTTACCGGAACACAGGTCTATTTTTCAAAAGCGTCGCCAGTGGGATTTGAACTCTAGACCTGCCACTTGGGGGTGACAACTTACCAACTTCCCTAAGTCGCCACACCCTCTATTACTTTTTTTATTTTCTAAAAAATTATTTATAGTGCTATAGAATATTTTTATTAATTTTGATAGAAATTAGTTAAGAAATTAGAACTTAATAACGAAATTTTGTAATAACTGTATTAGTAATAGTAATATGCAAAATTGATGTGCAATTAGGGTACGTGACGGGTCGGGTTTGACCTGAGATTTCGCAGGTCGGGTTGCGATCGGGTCCGGGTCGGGTTCAAATTATAGACCCGTTATAAATCGGGTCGGGTTCGGGTTGGGTCTATTAAAGTATCAGGTCGGGTTCGGGTTTTGTTCATAAACCCGTCAAACCCGATCAAACCCGATATCCTAGTCATGCTAATGTGCCCTCAATGAAATTTGATTGGTTGTGTTAAATCAGCCAGCTTTATACCAGAAACGGAGTAATATATATCACGAAGTGTATGGTTTATAGGCATTTTTAGTGTACGTTGTAAATGTGAGAACTGATCTGGAATCACAAAGTATGTGCTATATGAATATCAACTAACACTAAAACTAATCTAAACAATACTCTAAACTACTAAACTCTACTAAACCCTAATGGTAGTAGGCATGAAGGAGGCGTGGAAGACTTGGTCTGAGTATAGTTGTTAGACGAAACCATGTGATGCTAAGAGGGCTTCCAGAAATTCCGTGATTTTTTGGTGGGTGGGTGGGGTCCCGAAAATATCAGGTTATAATTATAATTCTGGTCAAATTTTTATAATTCTGGCCAAAAGTATAAAATTATAAAATTATTAATAACTATTGATCTACTGGACCAATTTCGATGGTTTAACTACCAAAATGTTCGTTTCACTGAGACGATTCTAACAAGCCCAAAATCGTTAAAATCTAATCACAGGGTCCCAAAATCGTTTAACTTTTGTTAATTTTAATAGTGATTTTTTAGAATCACTAAGTAAATTTATTTAATATTGAATAACTTTTGGTCTACTGGCCCATTTTAGATGATTTAACTACCAAAATGTTCATCTCAGTGAGACAATTCTAACAAGCCCAAAATTACTAAATTCCAATTACAGGATTCCAAGATCGATAAAGATTTTATTGCTTGTCTAACAATACAAATCTTTATTGATCTTGGGATCCGGTGATTAGAATTTAGCGATTTTGGGCTTGTTAGAATCGTCTCACTAAGACGAAAATTTTGGTAGTTAAATCATCCAAAACAGGCTAGTGGATCAAAAGTTATTCAATATTAAAGAAATTTACTTAGTGATTCTAAAAAATCACTATTAAAATTACACAAAAGTTGAATGTTCATGGGACACTATAATTAGATTTTAACCATTTTGTGCTTGTTAGAATTATCTCAGTGAGACAAACATTTTGGTAGTTAAATCATCTAAATTGGTCCAGTAAAGCAATAGTTATTATCAGGTTTATAAATTAAAGCATATGAATAAATTTTAAAAAATATAAAATTTGATTGGCTAATAGAGTATCAGGTGTGGGTAGGTGGGGTAAATTTTTGAAATTTATTAGTAACAAAATATTACATAATTTCTGGAAGCCCCCTAAATATTACCTGTTACAAAATACCACAATCTAAAAATTTTAATTTAATTTTTATTAAGATTTAACATGTGGCAATTAGCATCACATGGTTTCGTCTAACAACTATAGGTCCGAGTAATTAGGGTCAATAGAGCTCTAGATTATGTCACGAGGCTCTACTTCAGAATCATGTGTTTAGACTACTAACTCTATGCGAATTTGATTTATCGGGGTAATTAGAGGGAACTTTAAAGTCAGAAATATAGACTCTCTATAAGTCAAACTCTAATAAGTTCTACAGACTTTAACTTTCTCTGAGTTCTTTTTATTAAAGCAAAAAGATAAGCTTTAAATATCTTTTGACCTCTGCTGCGTACATAATGGCTGTGTTTGTTGTTTAAACGACTTCTACTATGCTCCTATATAAAATATACCAATTGTATGAAGGTGAACAGCCTCGTACGAATTTGTATGAACGCCTTCATACAAATATTGTATGAACGACTTCGTTCAAAATTGAACGATCTACAAATTCGAATTTGTACAAAATAACTGTACCACATACTAGCAAATATGCTAATACTAATTTGCTATTCACGAAAAAAATTTTCCCAGGTCATGATTTACTCGTTCACAACGTCCACAAAATCTCATATCTGATTGGCAATGTATTAAATGCAGTAAAACGGGAATAGTTTGCTTAAACATCACGAAATGCATCACATACTACCATATTATATTTTGTATGAGATTGTTACCATACGTAATAGCTGAAATCAGTCTACAAGATTACATAACGATAATGTCATGAGGAAAATTCTGATGCGCTAACTATGCATTTCAATATATAGTACTGTATGAGATTTGTTTAACTAACGAACGTTCAGCTTAGCTTGTATTTTTATTCAATTAAAGTGAATGATGATTAATGCTTTTTTTTTATTGTCCTTCAGAATAGAACTAACCAAATACATATTTACTGTCAACTGTCTTCAGAGCTTATTCCGAAGCAAACTGAAGCCGATGAGCTGTAACTTAAGCGCATCAGCTACAACTGAATTGCATAGCTTCAGATTAAACTATATTATTGAAGCCACGACTTGTATTATGGCTAGAGCATGGCTTGGCCATGGTAAATAAGCTTTGCATTAAATATTATTATGTTGCTACAGTAATAATAATTTTAAAAGCAATATAGTATTTAAAGAAGCCATACAAGCGTTAACAGTTCTAAAAATCTTTAATGGGTTGAAATTGGTCTACAAAATTTCTTGTTATATAATATCAGGATTTATATTTCAATTAAGTAGTTTCTTATTTACTCAATTGAACATTGTCATCCAATATACATATTAATTAATTTCTTATTTCAATTTTATTCATATGATTTAAGGTTCTCTCAGGCATATAAATTATAGATCGGAACTCGATTTTTAATTTGTGGAAAGTAGTTCAACCCGGTAAGTAGGTTTATTATTGCGATAAAAAAAAAGCCATCTTTTTTTTGTCATAAACTTCAGCAAAGTTACAGCAGGAATCGCTTCAATTAATCATAGTACTTATGAATGATCTCGATAGCTATCTATGAGCACTATTAGTCTAAGTTTAGTGATTATTCAATGGTTTAATTGGTCTAAGTATTTGATATGAGCTGTTCACATCTCATTTAAATTCTTATCCAATTACACAGGTTGAATCAATGAATATTGAGTGCATACAGGAAGTCAAGTTTCCCATATAACCCCTAAATACTTGCTGAATATCAGCAGCATTTTGGTAGTATATATAAGATATCAACTCATATAATAACTATTTTATTGCACGGTGTCTGATGTACAATCCCGTGCCAATAAGTAAATGAAAAAAAGCACAGGTTGTTACATAAGACCTGTGCAATAAAAACTATTTCTGTATCATGATTGCTTCACAGGTCGTTGTAACAATACTGTTAGCATTATTAAATTTCGTTCGAATGCTCATCAACATGTTTAGTATGTCAATAATTTTTGACAAAAAGTATAAAAAAGGCACTATATATTAATTAGACTTTTATAATAAACATATTGCAGTATATGTAAAAAGAAGATCAACGAAAGTTCTTCTAAACAATTCACTTTCAAAGCAGTCAATTTGTTTAAAGTCAGATAATGCGATATATAAGTGATGATACATTTCAGAATCGCCGCTATGCTATGCCAAATGATGTGCCATTTATATGATGTCTGAATTTTTTTAGCGTCAGTACGTACACTATGTACAGTACATATAGTTGTATAGTGTGTATAGTATGTGAAATATGGACAGCACGTGTATGATATATAAATTACCTATATACAAAATTTTGCAAAGAATAATTTTGCTTAGAAAATAAAAGGCGGTTTCATAAGGGAAAATTTAAGATATAAATAGTTTTATAATTTGTTCTAGAGTATTCTAAAAATTTTTTTGCGTACTGTACTATATGCGGCATATCACTAGCTACACCATACATAAAATAGTCAGGTCAGGTCGGTTTGGATCAGACCCGACCCGAACCCGACCCGAACCTGATAAAAAATTTTTGTAACGGGTCAGGTTCGGGTCGGGTTTTAATCAGGTCCGGGTCAGGTTTAAGTAAACCTGATCCAACCCGTCCCATCCCGTACCCTATGTGCAATGACACTCAATGATACTTAGCGATACTTAATGACACTTAGCGACGCTTAACGATGCTTAATGATGCTTAGCAACGCTTAACGACACTTAACGACGCTTAGCAATACTAACGACACTTACCGTATATTCCCAAAAAAAAACAACCTTTTTTGGCCAAAAAATTACACGAAAAAACAAGGGGTTGCTTATTTTCGAAATATTGAATTTTTAGAAAAATTGAAAAACTTACTAATAAAAAGTTTTCCAAATGACACCAAATTTTTACTATAGGTGTATTTTTATGTGCTCAACAACTTTACTTAATTGACTTTTTTGAAGTTTACTTAGTAAAAAAAAGTTTTATATGTAGCAACTGCCAACGCATTTTTTGAAAATTTTGAAAAAAATCAGGAGGGTTGCTTATTTTCAGAGTAGCTTATTTTCGGGAATCTACGATAGCAACGCTTAGCTCAATAAATATATAAACCCACCTTATTTCCCTTAGTTTTAGATAAATCCAGACATTGTATTTTATCTTTACCTTTATATTTATTATCCCCCTTTCTTATTATTAATAACTCTTGGGATTTCTAAGGAACAGACACCTTGGAATACCCTTTTGTTAAATTAATAAACTGTGCATTATCTCTTGTTGTTTTATACCGAATTACTTTAGAGAAGTGTGTAGTTTCTTAAGGACATAAAAGAAACTATACTTTCTTCTTGCACACCACTTCATGCCCAAAGTAAGGGATCTCAAAAGCCGTGTGATTGTTACTTTATCGGAATTAAAGAAGGCTTTTGGTACTGTAACAGTTGGTGCCTTCTGGCAGAAACCTATTTAAATTATTGGATATTATTGAAAAATTTGGAAATCTTATTATCTGTTATTACCTTGGCAGAAACATTTATTTTTTTGGTTGTTACTAACTCTCTTGCTATTAATTGCATTCTTGTTATCCTCTTTACTACTTATTTGGAATTTTTTTTTGTTGGATATTAACTAATTACTATATTTTGGGATTAAAATTTTGTTGACAACTTACTACTAACCTTTTATTTTTGGAGATATTTTTATTATTCTTTTATTAGTTTCCTTGATATTTGGGAACAGACTTTTCTATATAAATAGAGCATATGAACTATACTTAAAACAAATTGAAGTACACGAAACAAGTCATTCTTCATCACTTGCCGTAAGGAAGCATCCAAAAATAACGTTATACAAGAGGGGGAGGGGGTCTGCCAAAATATAACGTTTTTTCTCTTAAGTAGGGAGGGTTAAAAAAATATAACACAATTTTTTTAGAAAAAATCGTCTAAAAACTGATTCAGTAGTCCAAATTTAATGATTTTGGTACCATTCGATTAATCTCAGTGAGAGGAGTCGAATGGTACCAATTTAAATAAATTGGATTACTGGATCAAAAGTTATTGGCCAAATACTATTGGTTATTATGTTTTCTTATAAAATGACTATAAAATCAATAGTTTTTTGGGAATAACTATTGATCCAGTGATCCAAATGAAATGATTTTGGTATCATTGGATTTGTCTTACTGAGACGAATCGAATGGTACCTAAATCATCCAAATCGGATTACTGTATCACAATATATTCAAGTTTTTGTAAAATTTTATATATAAATATACACATTTTGAAAAATTTTTTTATATAGTAGAGGGGGGTCAAGCGCTACTATGAGGGGGTACATAACGTTATTTATGGATGCCCCCTAAACATTTTACAAGCTTATCATCCTGATTTATCCTGTACTGTCTGTTACTCTGTTGCTAATTTACACTGTTCTTTTCGACGATTTTGGGGAACATATTGAGACAACCATTTTGCTACTCAATACTCCCAAAAGACAAATGAAGCTTACCGTGACCTAGTTACTGCTACTAGTTATAATACTGCTAGAGCCGCTGCTCGAGATATTGTTTTTAGTTGCTGCTATAATAATGACCTTTTAGACCCAAAGAAGTTATTGCTGGTCTACTTCTTGAACATACCCCCTATACTCTTGCACCTACTTTACCTTCTAATTTTGAAGCTACCCAACTTGACCTTTATATTAAGGACCTTCTTCTTTCTACTCCTTCTCATACTCGACTAAGAACTGAAAACCTTCTATTTGATATTCAAAATCAATTAGGGAGAACTAAATTAAACTTTGATACTTTTCTGCCCAGATCTATATACACTTTAGGTCCTGAACAATTAGCTGACACTGGTGTTGGTTCCTCTACCGATACTTATATATCAATTCCTCTATGACTTGAGTTTCCTTCTTCACCTATCTCAGAAATTCCATATCATTATACTCGAGAAACTACTCCTCCGGCACAACCATTGTTTCTTTCGCTTAATACAACAAACCTTTTCTCTTGCTCACACTACTGCTCCTCCATATCCTCCTATAGTTGAACATTATCCTATTGTTAATTTAGATATAAATGTTATCCCTCGCTATACACCTCTCTTACCTAATCCACCTCTTTTTAACAATTAAAATTCAATTGAACCTCTTGACTATTATACCCAAAACCAAGAAACTACTATTATCAGACCTGACTTACCTCAACAATTTGAAGAAATAAATTTACAACCTTTTGCTGAAGAATTAAATCTTATCTTACCTCTTAACCAACTAGATGAAAAAAATCTAATGGAAGATACTGCTTTACGAGCTGTTGCACAAGCAATTACTGATTTTGCTGCTGACCTTGGGCAAGGCTCTAAGAAATCTCTTATAACTGTTGCAGATTTTTATGGAAACGGAACTCAAGACCCTGCTGACTAGCTAAAGGAATTTAGAAAGCCGCTACTGCTAATAAATGGAGTGCCGACAGAAACTCCAACTTGCTCCTGTGTACTTTAAAAAAGTTGCTCTGGACTGGTACCAAGTTTTAAATCCAGTATCCAATGTTTTTAATGATGATAGTGCCCAGGACCAAAGTTTCCAGCATCTTTTTAAGGCACATTTCTATATCACTAAGCAAAAGGCTCTCTGGCAAAAACAGCTTTTCGATATTATGCAAGGACCTACAGAGCCAGTGGATGGATATGTTAATTGATTTTATACATTACAAAAGAAAGTGAACCCAGACGGTGTTTTTCTAGCTGATTTTGTTAAACAACTTTTTATTCAAGGCTTGCGTCCTGAGTATGGAGTTAATGTTCAAGCTGCTGTGTCTAATACCCTGGATAATGCTATTGAAGTAGCCCTTCACTGGAATAGTGATTGTACCCGGTAGAACCTGCTATTGTATGATATAGTAATTTATCCGGATATCCGGGTAATTTAATAGTAACCGGGTGAAGGTTTTCCCAACAGGTACAATCTCTATACTGGAAAACCGAGAAGTTAATGACTACCCCTACCAATACAGACCAAGCTATTCAACATCTTACAGACCAAATTGCCAAGATTAGTATCAACTTAGCTCAGACACAGATCACTCCTACCTCTTCTGTTAATTATGCTGATAATCGTGCCCAAACACCTCAAATGAAAGAGCCTCCTATTTGCTATTATTGTGGACGCACTAGACATTTTATTCGTGATTATAATAGTAGGAAACAGGACCAACAACAAGGATCCAATTCTCATCGTAATAATAATAACCGGAACAGAAATAGCAACCAAAATAGGGACCGAAATTGTGCTCCTTTGACCGCTATTTCAATGACAGGTTCTCACAGTTGTAATAATCTCATCCTAAAAGCCAATCTAGAAATAATAACTATAGAAGCCAAAATGATAATAACTATCATTTTTACCAAAACTCCTCAAACTGATCACCTTCTCTTTATCATCGAAGTGTTAATTATCTTATACAAAATCAAACTCAGATACCCTCTCTTATTGCTAACAAGTGGGAAATACTGCTCATAGTGATGTGAATTCTACCAATTTGGCATATTCCTACCAGTATCTACCGGTAGGTGGTAGCTACTACTACCAGTAGATCTACTAGTCACATGATAAATAAAATTTATTTGACAAATCATATACTTTTCGATATTTATAATGCATTATATATTTTTAAAATTTTATTCTATTATTTTACTGGTATATACCCCGCATATAATTTATCTAATGGTATCTACCGTTATCTAACGGTAGATACCAGTGGTAGATTTCTATTGGTAGCTACCAACTCACATCACTAACTGCTCAATAATCCATCTATCCGAGGTGCCTTGGCTACTTATCTCTATAAAGAAGCCAAAAATGCCAATCTTGTTCAAACTCCTGCCTATACTATACCTGTTAAATGTAATGTCTCTCTTTAGAGCCAACTCTATCAAGCTATTATTGATAGTGGTGCTTCAATCAGCATAATTGCTTACAAGGCAGTCAAGAAACTTGGATTGACTATTGAAAAGGCCTCTAATAGCTTTATAGTCCCTGCAGTTGGAACCTCTACTCGACCTTTAGGAATTATCAAGAACTTGCTTGTTAAAATTGACCATATTACCATTCCTCTTACTGTAGAAGTAGTAAATACTACTTCTTACTCTCTTCTTTTAGGAAATAACTGGAATCAAAAGGTAGAAGCAAATTATAATTGGAAAAATGGATATTATACTTTTAGGTAGAAAAACAAGAAACACACTATCCCTACTACTTATAAAAGCAATCAACCACTACCTAGTCAACCTACTGTTACTGTACCAGATAAATTTGACCTTTATGAACCAGAATACTTATACCCCCAAGAAGCTTATGCTTTTGATCGAAAAGACTCAGACCAATTCCCAAAAGAAAACGAGTGGGCTACTTACCAATCTCGTCCAGGAATAGGAAAGCTCCTAAACAACATCTCTGTGAAAATTGTGGTTCTCCTGACTATCTCTTTGCAAATTGTCTGCTAAATGCCCTAAACAAGCCCAAGGCGTACTATCTATCTTACTTGCAACGACTCCAACCATTTATACCTCAATAATGTTGCAGAAAATGCAGTACATTAGGCCATATTGAAGAGGACCCTGGACATCTCTGATATATGTCATATTTTTTTTTTAGCAAATTGCAGAAAATTTGGTCTGAGGTCCAAATTTAAGTTTTAGCAAATTGTGATTAATTTTAAAAAAGGTTATCTAAAGCATTTTGGCAAAATTACAGCAATTTTATGCAGTTATATTTTATTTTTAGCAAATTCCCTGCATTTTGCAAGAATCATACCCAAAAATAAGCTATCTCATTTTTGTACTACTATGGTTTTTAAAAATTTAAGAAAAGGTGCTTAATTTTGGACTTTTTGATCAAAAAATCCAAAATTAAGCATCTTCTTTTAAATTTTTAAGAAATATAGAAGTAAATATGCTGGTATAATGTATTTTTATGTGCTGAACAAGTTTTCTTATGGCACAATGTTAGAATTAATTAGTAAAATTTGGAAATAATAAAATTGTTTAGTATTTTTATTAATAAAATCATATAAAATATTATAATTCTCCAAATTTTACTAATTGATTCTAACATTATGCCATAAGAAAACTTGT
>QKWP01000064.1:489802-501688 GCA_003550325.1 Gigaspora rosea
CAAATTGAGATTAATTTTAAAAAAGGTTATATAAAGCATTTTGGCAAATTACAGCAATTTTATGCATATAATATTTTATTTTTAGCAAATTACTTGCATTTTGCAAAAATTATACCCAAAAATAAAGCTATCTCATTTTTTTGTACTACTATAATTTTTAAAAATTTAAGATGCTTAATTTTGAATTTTTTTGATCAAAAAATCCAAAATTAAGCATTTTCTCTTAAATTTTTCAAAAAATATAAAAGTAAATATGCTGAAATAATATATTTTTATGTGCTAAACAAGTTTTCTTAGAGCACAATATTAGAATCAATTAGTAAAATTTGAAGAATCATAGAATTTTTTAGTATTGTTATAGAACGATAGTTTATTATATTATCTTATTATTTTATTATTTCATTTTTTATTATTATATTTTATTATTATATTGTATTATATTATTATCTTGAGAAATTAGATACTTAGAATAGTTAATATTGCTTATAATACTTATATCACTTATAACGCTTATAACGCTTATAACGCTTATAGCGCTTATACCACTTATAACGCTTATGACGCTTATGGCGCTTATAATGCTTATACTGCTTATGACGCTTATGACGCTTATACCGCTTATAATGCTTATACCGTTTATAACACTTATGTTGCTCTTGTAGATTATAGTGTTTATCATTGTAAATCAACGCTTATAACGCTTATTCTAAAATGTATTTAAAGACACAGAATTTTCCCTAGTCAAACTAGACAAAGATACCCACCCCACTTCTCTTATATTTATTATATATCTTGTACTGGGATTTCTTAGGAACAGAAACCTAAGGATAGCCCTATCCTAGATTATTAATAAAAAAACTATTTATCTTAATAACACCAAGTTTATTATCAAGTAATAGTAAAGCCGATAATTCCTCATTGAATACTGTACTGAACTGCCCTCAGAGAAGAGTATAATTTCTTACAGACTAAGGAATTATACCTACCTCTTGGACACTGCTATAAACCGATAAAGGATCCCTGTAGCCGTGTTGTTGTTATAGTAAGGAGTTAAAGAAAGCCTCCCTACTGTAACATTTGGTACCTTTTGATGGAAACATTTAAAACATTTGGATATTATTGAAGATATTTGAAAACCTCTACCACTCTAGCTGCTGCTATTCGTCCTGGAAGTCTCTTTGCCCACAGACTCTATAAAACCTATTTGCTGCTACCATTCGTCCTGGAAGACTCTTTGCCCAAGGACTCTATTTATTTTAATTGCTGTTTATTTCTTATAACTTTTGCTGCTGCTGTTCATCCTGGAAGACTCTTTGCCCAAGAATTCTATTTATTTAACTAACTTACTAACAAGATATTACTAACAATTAATTATATTGAGATTTAGTCAGAAGTCATAAAGCATATGACTACTGATATTAATGAACTATATAATCGACATATTAGAAACCACCTAGTAGAACATCATCAAAACTCAGCTCTTCCGTTCCACACTCTCCAACTACGTGCTCCTGATCTTTCTTGTCAAGAGTGTTATCCTCCCCCTCAAACTAGTGGTCGTGTTTTTGCCCGAACACCTTTTAGAAGATTTTGGCATTGGTATTCTGGTACCTACTCTGCTGATTCCTATACCTCTCAAACTACTGGAAACTTGTTCGTCTGACTACTACTAAAAACCCTGCTACTATCTGTGCTTGTATTCGAGATATTATTTTTAGCTGCCGATACCAAACAGAACTTGACAATCCAAGAGAAATTGCTCTTGCTATTCTCCAACGTTTTACCCATCAAACTACTTTACCTCCTCTTGATTTTGCAGACTATACCATTTTTGATCCATATTTAGATCCGATACCGAAAACTATAATCCTCAATATCCAGACTTAGGACATTCTGTTGTTGAAGGATCTAACAATACTTTTAATACTGTACCTCTTCTTACCCTTCCTGAAACACGTTCAACTACTCCTCTTGGTTTTAACCTATCACCTTTTAGTGAAGACAATAGTGTTACTAGTTCTCATACCCCTTCATTCCAATATACTAGCCTACCTGCACGTCCTACAACTGTAATACCTAATCAAGTGGAAGCAGACCTTGAAAACTTCTTCAAAACTACCTCTACTTTTAATTTAAATAGACTTTTACCAGATACTACTGAAGAAACCAGTGAAGAAGACCAAAAACCTTCCTTAACCTCACCTGTAGAGAACCCACCTCCTATTATGGCTGAACAAGTTATTGCTGATGCTGCTAATGCTATTAATACCTTAGCCACTACATTTGTACATGGAGGAGTTGAAAAGAACGTTCTTCCTGTTAATTTCCTTAATGGAGATAGAACCCAAGACCCACTCGAATGGTATTCCAAGTTTAAGCATGCTGCTGTTGCCAATCGATAAAATGCTGCCTGGAAATTAGAACTTGTTCCTGTGTACTTGAAAGGAATTGCTCTAGACTGGTTTTCCTCTCTTGCAACTAAACCTACTGCTTTTAGCGATAAGGATAATGCAGATACTAATTTTAAACACCTGTTTCTAGACCGATTCGTAACCCCAAAACAAAAAGTTCTGTGACAAAAGCAACTTTTTGATATCAAACAAGGTGCCAACTTAGTTGATGACTATATTAACCGGTTTAAAAAACTGAAGCGACGTGTTGACCCTGATGACGCCTTCCCTGATGACTTTGTAATTCAACTCTTTATCCAAGGCCTTCGTCCTGAGTTTGCTATAAATGTACAAGCCTCCGAACCTGCTGATCTTGATGCTGCAATGAAAACTGCTTGTAAATGGGAAACTGGAAAACTTATGGCTTCCTCTAATACAGATACAAACCAAGCTATTAAACAATTAACTGAACAAATCGCTCAACTTAGTATTAACCTTGCCCAGAAGCAACCACCTGCTAGCCTCTCTGTGAACTATGCTGATTCTTCTAAACAAGCCAATCCAATTAAACAACCTCCTACCTGCCATTATTGTGGTCGAACCGGACACTTTATTGCACATTGTCGTCTTAAAAAGAAGAATCAAAGGAATAAACGAGGAAGAAACAGACAGTCAAACAACAACAACTATCGACGTGACTCTTATAGAAACAGATCTAGAAGTCGAGATAATAGAGACTGAGATTATTATAATAAAGACCGAAGCCGATCCTGAAATAGAGATAATCGTAATGATCGAGATAACTACCGCTCTAGAAGTCGAGACCGATCTTCTTCTTGGAGACCTAGCAACCGAACTCCCTCACCATACTATAGGAATGTTAATTATCTGGATGGAACTCCTTCTACTACTACCACCAACCAACCTCTCAACCCACAGAAATGGGAAATATTTCTAGACAACCTTTCTATTCGTACTGCTCTATCTTCTTACTTGTACGAAGAAGCTAAAACTGCTAACTTGATCCAGACGTCTGCTTATACTACACCTGTCAAATGCAATGTTAAAATCAACCAAAAACCACAAGAAGCTATTATTGACAGTGGAGCCTCTATCAGCATGATCGCACACCAATTAGTCCAAGATCTAGGGTTAAAAATAGAACAAGCCTCTCTTAGCCTTATTATACCTGCTACTGGAACCCCTTCTCATCCTTTGAGAATTATTCGAGACTTATCTATAGAAATAGACGGTGCTATTGTTCCTATTACCCTCGAAGTAGTTCCTGCCACCTCTTACTCATTATTGCTTGGAAATGACTGGTCAAAGAAAGTTGAAGCCAGTTATAATTAGAAAAATGGATGCTACTCTTTTAAATAGAAAAACAAGAAACATACTATTCCTACCTTCTATGAAAGCAACCAACTATTACCCTTACAACCTACTGTTACCGACCCTGCTGAATTAGACACTTATGAACAGGAATACTTAGTCCCTCAAGAAGCTTATGCTTTTATCACTACTCAAGAAATAGATATTACCTCTACCTCTGATGATGATACCAACTCATGGATTATTCACCAACCTAGACACAGGAAGCGTGCCCCACCTAACCCTCGTGTATGTGGCAATTGTGGCTCACCTGAACATCTCTTTGCTAACTGTCCTACCAACCGCTACAATCGTTGTCGACAGGATGGACATATTGCTGTCCACTGCCCACAACAAGTACCAAAACGAACCTCTTGCCGTACCTGCAATGGTAATGACCATTTGTATCGAAACTGTCCTGAAAACATTTGTCATACTTGTAGAGCAACTGAACATATTGCTGTTGACTGTTCTTTTGGAGCCCTTAAGGAACAGAACTGAATCTGTCAATGTGGATGTAATTCAGATGATATTGAAGCCCGTAGAATGTACAACTTTAGTACAAGGCGTACCCATCACTGCTGTTACTGCAAGAAACCAAATCGACCAGAAGACCTGCAAGTTCTTAACAATCAATTTGTTTGTCGAGGATGCGTCTCTAACTACTCCCCCTGATGACCCCCAACGCATATATTATTAAGTTATGGAAAAGGACGTGGAACCCTTGTCCAATGTAAAATCTGTGGAGAAACTAGACCTATCTCTAAGATGAATAATCTAGAAAGCCTAGAACAAGCCCTTTGGTTTTGTGATCTTGAACACCTCTATGCTTATAAAGCAGGACAGAATCTTCTTTACAATTCAAATTATAATTTGTGGACCAGAATCAGACATTATACTGAGTCCAACAGAAGTGCTGGATTTCAGTATAAAATGAACCAGACTCGTATCTTCCGACTTGCAAAGATTTTCTTACAAGAATTAGACCAAAGCCTAACTGAAGCTTTAGAACCTTTAATGACTGATCGCATTAACCAACCTTGTAGTCAGGAAGAAATACAATTAGTACTTCGCGCTGAACATGGCATATTAGAAGAGAATGAAGAATTTCAATTACAGCAAACTCTTGAAGTTTCCTTTAACACTAGCCATCCCGAATTCTGTAAAGAAACTGCTCTTGCTAACCTTAGAAGGAACTTCTCAAACACACCTATTGACCTCTGCAAGGAATGTCTTTATTTTAAGCACCAGGAAGAACATATCGGCGGATTTGTAGATCAACCTAAAATTTTTGATGCACCTAAATTTGACTATATGTAGATCATTACACAATATAGGTGCGTCAAACAGTTGACCATATGTTAACTTCCATGAGTGCGTCAGTAATTGATATTCAGATCAACCAATTAAATTTTATTTTCAATTTTTTTTAAAATAAAAATTTTTTTTTTTATTTTTGATTTTTTTTCTAGATTTTATTTAAGATAAGTATTTTTTCATTCTTCTTGTTTGCTTTTTCTTTCCGTAGTTTGAGCTAACTCTTTCTTTCTGTAGGTATGTCTTTACTTTTTTCATTCGCAGTTCCTGGTAAGGTTTTTGGCCATTGCTAATGCCGTTAATGGAGTTGATTTGTCATGGTATTGCTGTTGTTTGGTGGAGATCAAGATTAGTGTGAAATGGTTTTTAATGCAGTCTTGCATATGGTTTTTTGTGTCTTTATTTTCTTGGGTTCTTTCTTCCATTCTATGAATATTCTTTCTTGAGGCTCGCTAGGGTGCTGGAATGGCGACGATTCGGAAACCGGAACTGGTACAGAAGATAAGTACCAGTTCTTTCACTTATTTTCTTTTGAGATGGGTTTTTTTTCGTTCTACTAACGTTTCTTTCTTGTAGGTTCGTGAGGGTGCTGGAATGGAAACCAAAACTGGTACAGAAAGGTAAGCACCAGTTATTGTCTTTTTTTTCTTGGGCTCTTTTTTTCATCTTACTAACGTTTCTTTCTTGTAGGTTTGTATTTCGTTAGGGCGCTGGAATGGCAACGATTCAAAAACCGGAACTTGGAATGGCGACAATTCAGAAACCGAACTTGAAATAGTGACGATTCAGAAACTGGAACTGGTACAGAAAGTTAAGTACCAGTTCTTTTACTTGTCTTTTTTTGAGGAGTTCTTTTTCGTTTTTAATGTTTCTTTCTTGTAGGTTTGTCATTGGGGTGCTGGAATGGCGACGATTTGGGAACTGGAACTGTTTTTCGCTTATGATCTTGTTGCTTTTAGTCGGTATTGTTGTCGTTGTTGGAGGACCTTAGTCATCGCTTTTGGTTGGTATCAATGAAGTCTTCATGGTGGATTTCATCATTTTTAGTGTTGATTGAGTCTTTGTAGTATGTGGTTAGTACCATGTAGTGAGGTTATTATGATATAATTGATTATGTTTAAATATTTAATATTAATATATAGTAAAATAAATTAATTTAATAATATCTTGATATGTAAAAGTTGTCTTTTTTGTGATCCGGGCCATGAACTAACACAAGCTTCATAGATTTTAATAATTTATTTTCTAAAAGATTTGTACTATAAAAACGTTACACATATAGAAGCTATTGGACACATATTCAGGCATATAATTCGCATTTTGTAAACTCAAATATATTTTATTGCCAATAAATCAATGATTATATTGAATATTTCTTTTATTTCGAAGAAAAAAAAAACCAAGAACAAAGTTTTTAATGTAAAAATAAGTAACTTCAACCCTGCACAATTTTTTTCCTTTAAAAAAAAAAGTTTTGAATGCACTTTACTGCATTCGTGTAATCGTTACAGTCTATTTATTCATTTATATTCATTTACAAATTTCTAAAAATACAAATAAATATTAAAAAATAGTTGCGTAAATGTTTGCACGTATTAAATAAATAATTTAAAGTACGTACTGTACGTACATATACTATCTAAATTTGTAACTTGGCCCATTAGAAGACGTACTACAGTAGTGTGTGAAATTCGGCCTGCCAGGTCTTTATTTATATACAACCTAAATCAAAATGTGTATAAATAATTTGGAATTAGCTAGATCTCTAAAAGCAAATATGATTTTACAAAAAATAACAATGTAAATATAAATTTTTAACAATTTATAAAAACAAAACATATATACAACTTTTGCTATTCTTATTCTTTCTTATTGCTTCATGGTTATAATTGCGTTCATTGGTTTTATATATATTTTATATGTTTTTCTGGGTAAGTCAACGAATTTGACATGTGATTTGGGGTACTATTTTTATTTACACCCAATCAACATGTGACTTTTTGCAGATTATTAAAAATTTTGGGGACCAGTTATGAGGCCCAATTATACAAATCCGCGCATATGACTTGATGAACATGATGGATACTGTACTGAATGTGTACCTCCACCACCACCAATATTTGAACCAGAACTAGAAGTTATACCTTTAGAACCTCTTCAAACTGATCAAACTATTGTTACTAAAGAAGTTTTTGAAACATTACAACAGCAAGTTGTCCAACAGAACCAGACCATTGAACAACTTCAACAACAAGTCCAAAAACTTGAAAACTTTAATCAACAATTGCTTCGCCTTATTCACCGAGACACCCAGTACCTACAACAGAGAACTGAAACCCTTGCTACCCTGTTCACAAATACAAATTTTTAGATAATCCTAGGCATGATAGCAAACTACCTGTTGACTCAGACAACTGTATTAACAGACCTCTTAAACCCCCTGAACACCCTATACATTTAATACCTACTCCTGTATATAGTATAGACACTCTTATCCCCTATGAGGAATATACATTGACCCCAACTACTTCATTAAACACAGGTCCTCTTGCTGCAGACCAAGGACTTAAATTTAGACATTTACTTGAGAAATTTGCAGACATTTTTGCAACAGACATTAATGAATTAGGAAGAACTGATTTAGTTTCTCATCATATTTTCACAGAAGATGTACCACCTATTCGCTCTAGACCTTATTCTATACCAGGGATAGTAAATGACCAGGTCATTTGATTATTTTTTAAATGACCTAAAATGACCCTTAAATGACCGGTCATTTTTGATCATTTAAATTTTGGTCATTTGCAAATGACTCATGACCAAATGACCCTGGTCATTTACAAATGACCATGGTCATCACGGTCATTGGTCATTCTACATAGCGTTTGGCTTGTGTAATGTGACGATAATCAGGTATCAGTTAGCACGTTATGTGTTACACGTTAACATGAGATCAAAAGTGGTCAATCATTTGTGCACGAACAAGTTTCCACCTGAAAAAATCTAGCATTTAATACATTATACAAAAATGGAAGTTATTTATTTTAAATAAAGAAAATGACTCATATTTTGGGGATAAAACTAATAGGGAAATTCGAATCTCTACCGTACGTACATACGTATCATATTAAAAGGGGTGTTGTGATTAGTAAGAGATTAATTCTTTACCCAATCCAAAATATGTCAAATATAAAGTTGAATAATAAAGTATCAAAGAAAGTTGGCAAAAAGACATTGTTAGTATGAGAATAAAAGTGCAGAGATAAATTGTGCAAAGTGGAAATGTCAATGTGAGTATTAATACTACTATACTAATTTCATTAAAATAAGACGATATTTATTTAAGTAATTAATATTTTATCGATGCAAATAAATTAGGGCCAGAACAATCATTTTTTAATTCTTCTTGTATTTTTCTCGTATTTTTCTTGTGTTTTCTCGTATCGTACAAAAACAGATTTTCACGTTTGAAAATCATATTATTGAAACAACACTACTGAGTATTAGCTTATGAAAATAATGTAAAATGTATGAACATTAAAGAAACATTACATAATAGGCGACAACTGATACTTGTTTGATAACGATAAAAAAAAAACAGGTACTGTATGGTTATCATTATTTAGTAAAAAGAGTTTTTCGCCTCTAATCCTAGTACAATATATATAGGATATATTCGTGCTATCTTATGCAAAATATTCGTAAATAACGTAAATAATATATTAGATATTTTCACGTCAAACTTTACAATGGGTAAAAAAAAGCATAATTTTCGGGAGTATTTTCATTTGGCCGAGCCTGATAACCCAAAAGCAAATAAAAAAGCAGTTTGCCTTTCATGCATTCGAAGATATACCTTACCTGTTGCCCTCACAAAGCCTGAGTGCTTTGTTTCTAATAAGGCGAAGTTGTGTCGTAGTCATCTTCAAAGTTGTGAAAATTTTAAAGCAGATTACAACGAGGATGAAGTTCTGGAAATTCTCTCGCGACCGGTTCCTGAAGATGCTAAAAAAAAGGGTAAAAAAGGTAATATTAGTCATATGTTTGAACATTTGTCTATGCAATATAATGATTATTTTCAATAAAATTATAATAGCCAAAGTCGACACCGAATCCGAAGATGAAATTTCCAATACATCAATAATTGCATCAACATCTGCCAATACTGCATCACAAATAAAAAAGCAAACAACGCTTGCTAATTACGTTTTACGCCCACTTTCTGATAATGATAAATCGCACTTTGAGAATTTAGTACTACGAATGATAGTATCAAATGGCCTCCCCTTTACCTTTATGGAGAACCAAGAAACGCGAGATATTTTTAATTTTATGATGCCAACCCTAAAGCTACCTAATAGGCGTGCAATTAGCGACCGAATTCTTTCAAAAATATCAGTGAATATAACGGAAGAAATTTTACAAAAAGCATGCGCAGATAAAATTGGGGTAACTGCAGCTTTCGACGGCTGGACAAATATCAAGAGAGAGCATCTGTTTGGCGTAGTTTTAATAACTTCTCGGGGTAAACCTTTGATCTGGAATGCGAGCGATATAAGTAATCAGCGATCAATGACCGATAATGCAAAACTTCACATTAAAAACATAATGAATGATGCAGAAGAAAAAGGCATAAAAATAAATTGTTACGTGTCAGATTCTGCTGGTGAATATGCGGCTGCAAGGTAATTTTAAGCAATTATTAAGTATATATATTTTTAAAACATTAGATAATCTAATTTTTTTTTTCTTTTTAGACAGCAACTAAGAATTGAATATCCTGATAAAGTTTTTGTGCCTTGTATGGCGCATCAGATTAACTTGGTTGTTGGAGAAATTTTCAAAGAATCTGATGCATACAAAAAAACATCAAAAAATGCAATACGCATTGTTGGTTTTTTTCATTCATCAACGTATTTTACAGGCTTATTACGGAACGAACAAATGTCGTGTTATAAACAAACTATTTCTCTTGTCACCCAAGCTGAGACACGATGGAATAGTTTCTACTTTTGCTTTCATTCTGTATTAAAAAGTGAAGCCGCACTTAAAGTAATTAATAAGTAACATTGATTAAAGAAAAAATTTGTGCCGTATTTTCGCGAAATAATGCCCTGTGCATTATTTTGCGAAAATAAGCAGTATATTTGCTGATTGTAATAACAAAATTTTATATAATTAGACATTGGCCACTAAACTTTCACCCGTAAGAATTGGAACAACTAGCACCTCTCGAAGCAGACATTCAAGACAACAATTTATATCCGAAGATAACAATAACACAAGCAAGACACTTCCACATGATATTATATTAATTCTTCAAGACCCCAATTTTTGGAATCAGCTCTATGAACTTCAAGATTTGTTATTTCCCTTGTGTGGTATATTAAACAAACTTCAGAAAGACGTTGCAAGACTGCATGAGATCGTACATTGTTTTGGCTGGATCATTAAGGTTTTTGCAAACCATAAGGACGAGTACTTTTCTGATCACATGGTAGCACTTTTAGAAAATCGGTGGTCTCAATGGGAACAACCCTTACTTTTACTGTCATTAACTTTACACCCAAAATATCGACTTTCGAAGTTTTCTCCCAATACATCCGGTCTTTCTTATACGCATTTCGCTCAATGGTTAAATTACTATTATTATGTATGGTTTGGAAAAACACCCACTCGAATTTTATGAGAATTTTTATCATATCAGAAAGAGGATTTTCCTTTTAATAAAGAAGTATACCATCAGTTTAGTGAAAATATAGTTGATTTTTGGGAAATGGCAAAGGGCTTGGCGCCAGAATTATCTCAATTAGCATTACGACTCTTTGGCATTTGTATCAATTCAGCTTCGGTTGAACGATTATGGTCAACTATGGGCTTTTTACATACGAAGAATCGAAATCGTTTACCAGTATATATATATATTTTTAATTATTATTATTATATATATGAGTAATAGAAAGGAAAAAACCTGTAAACAAATTACAAACATTCACTGAGGCGAACTTAAATTCTGATCCCTCAATGTCAAATAATTTATTATATAAATTTATTAATGAAATTAACTGGAATACATACTAGAGCTGATCATGTGGGATCAGAATTTTTAGGCGCTAAATTCGTCCTAGTGAATGTCAGTGATTTCAGGATTGTTTTCCCCTTTCGTCATTCATATATGTTTTTATAATATATTCATTTTTAATTTTATTTTACTATTTATTTAAATTAAGTTTGAAAAAGTGCTAGCGATGAGTCAATTGCGTAGTAGCATATTAAGCAAGAGAAAATGTGAGGAAATTGAAAAGGCTAAAATTCAATACAAACAAATTTGTCGTGTAGCTCCTGTTCAGCCCTATGAAGAAGATAGAATGCAAGAAGTATCAGAACCTTTACCTTCCACAAGCAACAATGAAATTCACCCATCAACTATCAATAATCTGGCAGCTGAACACAGTGAAGATCCCGAAACAATTAACGATGATATAGTCAATGATCCTGAAGATTACTGGTCTCGCGTAATTGAGAATTGGATTGATATGGTAGATGCTGAGAATCATGTAGATAATGAGGAAATCATGGATAATGAAACGCTTGAATTTGAGTTTGGTGAACGCATTATCCATCCAGCGGAGGATCCATCAGCAAAGTGGAATTTATTGGAATTATTCGATAATTCATTAGAAGCTCCCGTTTCATTTGCCTTTCAGCAATAATTTTTTAAATGCTTGGTCAAAATGGATATCTTGATTTTTTTTTTTTTTATCATATAAAGTAACAATATTATTCACCAATTTTATTGATTTACCCC
>QKWP01000064.1:508450-525354 GCA_003550325.1 Gigaspora rosea
AATAATGTATTTTTATGTGCTGAACAAGTTTTCTTAGGGCACAATGTTAGAATCAATTAGTAAAATTTGGAGAATTATAATATTTTATATAATTTTATTAATAAAAATACTAAAAAATTTTATGATTCTCCAAATTTTACTAATTGATTCTAACTTTATGCTCTAAGAAAATTTGTTCAGCACTCAAAAATATATATATTATTTTGATTTATAAAAATAGATGTGATAATTTAGTTTTTAGCAAATTACTAAAAATTTATATATAATAATTGAATTTTCAACAAATTTACTTGATTTTAGGAGTAGCAGAAACCTCCAAATTCATGCAAATCATTTATGACCTATATTAGAGATGTCTGGGGTCCTTGTATGTGCATATATGAGAATAAAAGTAAATTCGGGTTATTCCTTATTATGAGAATAACTGAAAATTTACTTTTTATTCCCACCATTATTTTATTTCGAATTTTAAAAAAATAAAAAATAAAAAAAGTGATAATATAAAAAAATTAAAATGTAAAAAAAAAAATAACTGAAAAAAATGATAAAATTAATAAAAAAAAAAGAATAAAAAAAACCGGGTTTATTTACTTATTTATCGCTTTGATTTGTTTATTGTTTTTCTCGTGTTCTTACTAGCAGGTAAGTATCATAGTAGATTATCGCAGATTATAATAGGCGGCGCCTATTATAATTTGCGAAAATTATACTTTTTAAAAATTTGCACAGATTTTTTGGCAAAAAATCTGCGAAGAACTGCAAAAATCTAAATTTTGAAGAACTTTGCAATTTTTAAACAAGATTCTGCGCTTATTTGATAAATTTGAAGATCACTACAGATTATTAATGATTTTAATGATTTTAATTTCCTGATTTTATTATAATCTGTGAATATTATACTTTTTAAATATTTTCACAGATTTTTGGCAAAAAATCCGCGAAGAACTGCAAAATCTAAATTTTAAAGATCTTTGCAATTTTTTAAACAAAATTCTGCACTTATTTGATAAATTTGAATATTACTGCAGATTATTAATGTTTTTATTTTCCTGATATCAGACAAATGGTATAGTAGAAAGGTTTAATAGAACATTGTATGAATTATTTGCAAAAGTGAAAGAAGATGATAATTGAGATTTGTATATACCTGCTGTTCTCTTAGCATATAGAACAAAAAGACATTCTACCACAGGATATACCCCTTTTAACTTATATATGGGAGATATGCTACCTTACCAATTGAAGCTCTTTTCTTCGTAGAACCTACAGAAGTTGATAATAATATAAACTTACAAGGAAGTATCCTCCAACAAGCTTATGACTTAATAGAAAAATTACCAACTTATTAGAACCAGGCTAGACAAAATACTGAATGGTCATAGCAAAAACAGAAAGTCCATTTTGATGCCAATATTCGAACAGAGACATTTGAAATTGGTGATAAAGTATAGATACAAAAAAGGAATTAGAAACCTCTCTCTTAGCCAAATTTGAAGACAAAAGATTTGGACCTTTTCTTATCCATAAGAAATTAGACAATAGTACTTATAAATTAGGGACAATAGAAGAAAAAATTTTACAAAAATATTATAATAGTGATTGTCTTGTTAAATATCATGAGCCACAAATATGGGATCCAATAGTTGTTATTAATTCTCCTGGAAATTTCTAGAAGAAATTTGATCTACAAGAGGATGACCTCAAAATATATTTATACAACTATCCCTTTTGGAATTTTTCCAAAAATAACCACCCCTACACTGCAACCTCAAATCTTGTTAGCCCTCCAATACCTTTTTTAGATATAGAAACAAGATAATGCCGCCCAAAATAATACATTGTAGATTACATCCCAATATATATGGTTATGTGATAATAATGATACCACTCAGACCATTGACCTCACTAATTTAATTACTTCTTTTCTTGAGCCAGACTCAAATAATTTTCTGAACATACTGAAAGATACAGAACAATTACAAATTAATTTACCAGAAGTAAATGACACAGAAGAAATAAACACAAATTTAGAATTAGAAGATATACAAGAAGAAACATTGTCGGTTTCAATTATTAATCGAGAAGAAGTTATCTCTGCTCCATTACCTGGAAAATTAAGCTGGATTATACAAGATATTATCCAACCTTGTGGACCTCTAACTCAGACATCTATTCCTCCATATACTAGAATAACATATCAAGAGAAGTTGCAGAAAATTCTCAAATGAATTAAACCTCGAACTTGAAACAGACAAGACCAAAATAAATTGCTTAAAGCCTACTATTATCTTGGTAATTTTATAGACAAGCATCCTACTGCTTACGAGGATATTCGATCAATAATTGAAAAAACCCAAGGAGAAAGAAGAGCCCAAGACATATGAAAGTGTGCCAAATGGATAAAATTACTTTTCTCTAACCGGCCTATAGAAAACATCTCTCAAATAATCTATATTACTTATACAATGATTACAAGGTTAACAGATACTGAACTTTCTCAAGTCCTTTTCCAAATTAGAACTCATGGAGTTCGTTTTTAAAGGCGTGAGAAATGTTATAGAATAGCTTTATTAATTTTGGTAGAAATTAGTTAAGAAATTAGAACTTAATAAAGAAATTTTGTAATAACTGTATTTAGTAATAGTGATATGTGAAATTGATGTGCAATAACACTCAATGATGCTTAGTGACGCTTAATGACGCTTAGCGATGCTTAATAATGCTTAGCAATGCTTAACAACGCTTAATGACACTTAGCAACGCTTAACGACGCTTAGTGATGCTTAATGACGCTTAGCAATGCTTAACGACGCTTAGTGACGCTTAGCTCAATAGATATATAAACCTACTTTATTTCTTTTAGTTTTAGATAGATCCAGACATTGTATTTTATCTTTACCTTTATATTTATTATTCTCCTCTCTTATTATTAATAAACTCTTGTGATTTCTGAGGAACAGACACCTTGGAATAGCCCTCTTGTTAAATTAATAAACTGTATATTATCTCTTGTTGTTTTATACCGAACTGCCTTAAAGAAGTGTATAGTTTCTTACAGACATAAAAGAAACTATACTTCCCTCTTGCACACCACTTCACGCCCAAAGTAAGGGATCTTAAGAGCCATGTGATTGTTACTTTATCAGAATTAAAGAAGGCTTCTGGTACTGTAACAATAGACTCTTCTTTTTGAACAACTGGTTTTGAAATTATTCAAAATTAGAACAATAATGGACATTTTATTTTATCTTTTAGAGACTTAGTAGTTTATATAGATACAAAATTTTTGGTAGATTATCCCTTAAACCATCCATTTTAGCAGGCAAATTTGGCTGTTAAAATCAGTAAAAAAAATTTAATGCGAGTAAAAAAAATGTTATAAAAATCTTCTTCCAAATCGGCTAGAACGATTCTTGAAAGCTCTGATCATGTGCGGGCAAGCCAATTTTAGTATTGCACATGCCATAAAACATAAACAAATATTGTGTTTTTGTAAGACTTGATTTTGTGCTTTCAAAATCGTAAATTATTTTACATGAATCTAAATTTTCAGGTTTTTTTAGACAGATTAGACTCCTACATTCTTAATCGAAATTAATAATATAGCTATTAATTGTAAAGTTTTTTTTTAAAACTAAAATTCCAATAGCATCAAATCGAAATTTTAGAGTTATCAGTCGATTGATATTTTGCAGGTCAAAATTTAATTTTTTTTGAGATTTAAATTTTAAAGACTGATTTGTGTGATATCAGCTTTAATATCATCATTAAAATTGATCAATGGACTAATAAATTATATATTTTACAATGTGTAATACCTAAAAACTAAAATAATTTAAAAATTAATAGCTCTTAATATATAAAAGATATAAAAAAAGAAAGCTGCTAAATTGTAGCCAAATTAATTTGCTACAACTTAGCAGTTTTATTTTTAAATAATTATTATATATTTTTAATTTATATTAATTTAAAAATGCTTAATTTTTATATGATATATTAAAAAATTAATGAAAATGTGACAAGTCACATGTTTTGGCCTCTGCTATTGGCTAATTTGTTATTTTAATTAAAAAAATTTTTTTGAAAAAAATATTTTGACTAATCAAAATACAAAAAATCAAAAAGATAGTAAATTTCAATATGAAACTTTTTAAAATGAGACAAGTCACATGTTTTAGTCTTTAGCACATCAGCGAATTATATATGTTGTGCCTCAGATCGATCCTTGCGTCAGATTGACACCAGCCTAAATTAGATTAGGGTTAGGGTAAAATTACGGTAAGTTAGAAGTTAGTTTAGGCCAGTTGTTGCCGATTATTTAATGCTGGTCAATTGATAGTCATCTGACGTGCATCAGATTCAATCTGACACAAGTTTTAATCTGAGGCACAACATATATACGTAATCTTACGTAAGTTATTATAGCCCGTAATTTAACAAAAATCTTACGATCAATGTGGTATATTACGTAATATATTACGTTATATTATGGTTATATTACAGTTATTATTTTGAAATATTTTGAAATATATTGTGAAATATTGCGAAATAGACCAAATAAAAAAAAATGCAAATTACTCCCTTACAGGAGTTGCAGGAGGTAATATTGTATATTTTGTAATCATTTCGCATTGTTTGGCAATATTTTGCAAATTTTCGCAAATTTTTAAAATTTTTTAAAAATAATATAAATATTCACATAATTATACTTTTTTACAGGTTTTTACAATATTTCACACGGTTTCGCAATTTAATATAAAATTTCATATTTTCTTATGTATTATTATCATATTATATATTTATTTGGGACCTTTCCCGTACATCTGTAAATCCTAAGTAAACAAAAACAGTATAGTAGGAAAAGAGGAAAATAGTAACCAAAACGTATTAAATATATAATTTTATTAACTAAATAATTAATTAATTAACTACAACCAAGAAGAACTCAAAGCCAGTGAACAAATTGAGTAAGAAGAGGAAGGGAACAAATATAACTAAAGGGTCTCTAACAACAATCAACGGAAAAGAGGGCCTTTGGCCCTTTCAAGTTTTTGAACTCGATATGGATCCAGATGAGGAGTTTGAGGCAGTTCAGAAAAGTTGTAATGAAAGACTAAACAACCATAGTGAAGGAAACGGTGTAAAGAAATTAAAGAGTACTCACAGAGAAATAGAAGTTGTTAGTATGGAAAACACAAAAATGGACTCAAACATGCAAATTGATGAAATGACATCATCGTCACAACAAACGACATCAGTAACTCAGCCGACAACAACAAACGACCAAATCCGGGATATGACGTCATCAGGTTTTCAATTGATCACAACAAACGACCAAATCGAGAGTAATACGTCATCAATAATTAATGTTCTGGAATCATCGACAGGAAAACAACAAACCTTGTCACGTGATGAGGTCATTAGCGATAACGAAGGAATAGTTAACAATATGGAGGTAGAAGAGGAAACACAACAAAAAGGAACTGCTACAGAAATGGTAGATAAAATTCAGAACGAAAAGAAACAACAACCACTCTTATATAGTGCGGTAGTAACAGGAAGAAAGAACTTGGATAAGCAGCAATTAGAAGAAAGACGAAAAAAAAGTAGAGTTTTAAAAAACAAAGTTTGGAGGGCGAAGAGTAAATCGATAAAAGATTCATTTAATTCCAATGAATGGAACATAGACAAGATAATCGAAGCTTTCAAGTCACAAGAGTCAATTGTGAGTTTTGTAAAACACAAGTTGGAAACTAAAACAACAAGTATGGAAATACCACCAGCTATCGGGACCAAGCTAAAATATCAGGATAAGGCTTTTTTTAGATGTTTTACTAATAGACACGAGACTCGTCCGGCACATCAAAATGAATTCATGCATTTACTGGGGAGAGCTACAGATAGATACAAACAAGCATATGGGGCATATGTCATTAACAAGAAAAATAAAGACCAGATCTACGATAAATTGAGAAAGAAATTGGGAATCGATTTTCTGACTAATACTGATTTTATCATCTTGGATGGTTTTGAGATAACGCAATTGATATTTTTCGTGGCGGGTTTTGCAAGATTACAGAATGATTTAAAATTTGAAGAGTTGAGAAAGAGAATAAATGAGTTGAAGAGTGACTTATTGACTCAATTACCAGAGCATTATGATTTGATTCCAAAAGAGATTAGAGAAGCTTTAGAATACACATTACCAATTCGGGACAGAAGATTCACGGGTGAAGTTGTGAGTGGTCTGAGAGGGATATATAAATTTGACCGATTACCGGAGTCCTACATAAAAGATTCAAGAATTCCGATCCCGAGTTATCCAAGCGAACTAAGAGAGGAATTTAAAAAATTTTTTCCTGTAACAGATAGAGCTGATCTAAAGAAGGTTAAGGATTGGAAACAGGATTTAAGAAAGTTCTATATTTTCTCTCAATTACCAGAATCATTTTTTGACTTACCACCAAAGAAATTGGAGTTGCCTTTGACCTATCAGGAGTTGACACCGAGCTTGAGAAGAATGTTTCCTTTCTGCCCTAAAGATAGTGAAGACTTTAAAGAACATGTGAACAAACTGAGAAAAGTCTACGCATTCAAATACCTCCCAAATGACTATGTGATTAATAAGAAGAGGTTACCCGAGAATCCAAGGGATTTAAAAATCAATGTTAAGGAGGGTTTCCCGATAAAAAGTAGAACTGAGGCTTTGAATTTTATAAAATCTATTCCGAGTTATTATAGAATACCAAATCCAATGCCGGCGAAATATATAGAGGTAAACTACACACAATTAGAAGACTTACCTGAAGAGTGGGAGGAGGTGAAGAAGGTGAATTTAACGGTCCCGATTACAAGCACGAAAGAGTTAAGAATAGCAGTTCAGGCTCTAAGAGAACACTATTTCTTCCATAAAGTACCAGAAGATTGGATTTGTATTCAAGATGGAGATAATAAAAATGAAGTGGATTCAGAGATAAACGGCTTCCCAAGCGATCTTGAGAAGCTAAATAAAGATTTAAAACAAAAAGAACCAGAGTCCCATTGGTCTTTTCCAATAACCTCACAAGACAAAGTACCTGAAGCGCTGGACTACCTGAGGGAAAAATATCCATTGGGTACTATACCTGAGTGGATCTTTGAAACAGAGGAACTACCTGAACCAAAGTGGGATATATTTGACGAACAACAAATCACAAACGAAGTGGTGGAAGATGTTGAAATGGACAATATTATTAATCATGATGAATAATAATAACAATAATACATTAGAAAACGAGACGCAAGTAAAGATAAAAAAAGAAAAAACAATTAAAAACGAAGAAATGAAAAAAGTTGAAAAAACAAAGATAATAGTAAAGGGAAAAATAGAATTTTTGTCTATTTCAACATTAAATGTACAAGGCTTGAATGTGCCATTAAAGAGACAATTAATTTTTGAGTACTTGAACAAGGAGGGTATAGATATTGTGAGCGTAACAGAGACCAAATTGGCACAAAAGGAAGATTTGAGAAGATCTTTGCTCAATCAGTACTATTATGTATACACGGCGGCAACCCCAGAAGATTTAGGTTTAAAAAGGGAATCGGCAATGGGAACTGCATTACTCATCAAACCTTATCTTAGACATTACATACACGACATTGAAAGCTATTTGGGAACAGCGATTATGATAGATTTCTTCCTACCTGGAAACTTGAGAACAAGAATAATATCGCTATACCTACCATCAGACAAAATAGAAATATCCCTTAAAACACAAGATAAAATAAAGAAATGGATTTCAGACGCTAACAAGAGAAACATGAAGATAATAGTAATGGGAGATTTCAATAATAACATGGCAAGAGCAGATAGTAAAAGAAAAACACCGATTTTTAAGACTATGAGTACGAGTAGGATGTTAAGCTTATTAGAAGTAAACAAAATTCAGGATTATACATGGAAAAGAGATCAAATGGAGTCACAGATTGATGATATATGGACATCGGAGGAGATAGTTGTAGATACGTCCTATCCGATAATAGAAGAAGTGGAGCCTTCGGGAAGCGACCATAGAATGATAAAAGTACAATGGAAGCTAAAGAGGAAGTTTGAAGCGATAAGAAGAAAGAAGAAAGCCAGAAAAGTTTTTAAGTATAGCGAAATGGACGAGGATAAATGGGAGGATTTCAGAACTGAAATAAAACAGAAAATTGAAGCATTAGAAATAAAAGAGATAACGGATGAAGCTTCCCTAAATAAAGCTTGGCACAAATTATATATTGCCATAAAACACTCTGCCGAGAAACATATCAAGTGGTTAAAGATACATAATAACTATTTCGGGGCGAGAACAAAGAAGGCATCAGAGCTACATCAAGGATTAGTCAAGATAAATAAACTTATAAGAAATTTGAAAGAAATAAAATCACATTCTCCACTTTCTTATGAAGAAGTAACAAAAAGGTTTAACAAGAAGATATGTTCTCTGACAACGAAGTTGGGAATAGAAATTATCAATATTAAAGAACAAGATCTCTGGAGCGAAAATATTAAACAATTAATAGAAAGTATGATAGAGTTGAGGAAATCCATACACGTAACAAGACAAATAGAAAACAATAGCGAAATAAGAGAAGAAATTAGCCTGGCAGTAGAAAGAAGGCAAAACAACTTCCAAACTAATACTAAAAGAATGATAGATAGCATCTTAAAAAGGAAAAGAAACAGAGTCACATTTGACAATATAATAAAAGCAGATGAAGTGATCACTGACGAGAAAGGAATTAAAGAAGAAGTCGTAAAACATTTTAAAAATTGGACTAAACGTAACCCAACAGATGAAGAACACTGGAAATTGTGGGAAAAGGAATACGATTCGGTTTCATCTATCGCACAAGAAGATTACGAAGGATTAATCAAGACAATAGAGTTCGAAGAACTAGAGAATCTAATAAGTGAAGCACCAAATGGAAAAGCCAATGGAGAATCAGGAATATCGAACGAGATGATTAAGAAATTACCACTAGAAGCTAAAAAGATTTTCCTGGAAATATGTAATTTTTGTTTGGCTAAAGAGATAGTCCCGATTGCGTGGAGGCAAGGAGTGGTATACCCTATCCCAAAGAAGAAAGATTTCGAGGGTGACTTAACACAAACCAGACCAATCACACTGATAGAACACTCAAGAAAAATCTTTACGAAAATACTAACTAAAAGATTGAACAAGATTTTAGGACAGAAGAAAGTACTTAATATAAGGAATAACTCAGCTCTACCAAACACATCAACTACAGGGCCAATTCAATGGTTAACGAACATACAAGAATACGCATGGCTAAAGGAGAAGGACTACTGGCTTGTCTCACAGGATATGTCGAAAGCGTATGACTCGGTACACTTGCCACTTCTATGGAAGGCTTTACGAAGAATAAATATACCAGAAAAATTCATAAATTTAACAAAGAATCTAATGGAAAAAAGAAAAAACAAGGTGCTAACGAATTTAGGACAAACCAAAGCATACGAAGTAGAAGATGGCCTAGATCAAGGAGGGACAATGTCCCCGATATTTTGGAGAATATATTACGATCCACTAATAGCAAAAATAGATAGGGATTTCGAGGGATTCTCGATGTCCGTAAAAACACCTACAGGAAGTGAATACAAAACCAGCTTATCAGTAATGGCATATATGGACGATTCACTGTGGATAGCCGAATCAAAAAGCCAACTAGAAGAGATCTTAAAGACTGCATCAAGTTTCTATAAAATGACAGGAATAAAGGTTAATGCGAACAAATCGATATTCCTAACAAATGCAAGAGGCGATACTCCGATGTTTTTCGAAAACCAAATTTTAGAAAGAAGGCAACAAGATGAACCCTTCAGATACTTAGGATGTTGGTTCAAAGAAAAGAAGAATCAAGACAAGATTAACAAGAAAATAAAGGAAGAAGCGGAAGAAGCTATAGACAGGCTTAATAAAAGCAGAATTACAGAAAAACAATATATATACATAGTTAATAGTGTGATATTGACGAGAATAGCATATAGGTGCCAAAACACATATATTAAAGAATCCATGTGCGAGACCATAGATAAGAAAATCATGAAAGGGGTAAAGCAAAAAGCAAGAATTGTAAGAACAGCACCTAACACTTTATTATGGCACTACAACATATATGGTATGAATAAGACGAAAGATATACAACGTTTACAACACGTGAATCAACTATGGAAAGATATGAATAATACGAATTGGGATGAGACACCAGCTTTTATTATCCTACAAGAGCTACAAAACGCGGCAAACACGAACACTTCTATACTGGAAGAGGAACCAGTCTTTCCTAAAGAAGTTAATTTCTCTAGAACCGCAGCAATAATAAAAGAAATGCATGAAACGGAAATAAAACTGGTGAACGAACGCAAAGTATGGCCACAACCACTAAAGGAAAAAGGAACATCAATTAATTATATCCTAAAAAAGATGGAGAAAAAGAATGACATCAAAACAAGCATGAACAAGCACGGTTTAAAATATATAGAACAATTATTAGATGGAGAGTGCAAAAATTTTGTAACATGGAAAGGACTAGCGCACAATCTGGGAAAAATAATAAAGGGTAGAAAACCGAGATGGTTTGAAGCAATATGTACACTAATCACAAATAATGAAAATCCATCACTGAAACTAATAGTTCCAAACCCGTTTACAATAAGGTGCATAACCAACGAAAGTTGGAAGGAGAATAAATGGGTAACTAATAGTGTAGGACTGATAGGAAAAGTAAGAAAGATAGAAGAAAACTTGGCAACTTTGAGGCATTGGTATAGTGAAGAAAATCAAATAACAAGAGCATGTAATGGTTGCGATGAGCATATATCAACTAGAACAAATGCGGGAATAATAAAAATACATACAAGGTTCTTATCAGGAATAATAGTAAACGGTAAAAAAGAAATATACAGTAACATTCAAGATATAACGAGAACCTTTAGAATAAAGAAAGAAGAAACAAGTATAATACCGAGAGAACCTTTTATAGGAAAAAAACTATTAACTTCCTGGAATTTGAAAAAAATTTTCACGAACATCGAAGATGAATTATGGAAAAAGATTGAAAATTTCGGTCTAGGGAAAGAAGAAGAATATGAAATCGTGGAGGGAAAGAAGAGTGAGGATAAAACTGAAGGTATAGCGATACTGATACAAATGAAATCCATGCAGGAAACGATTGAGTTGAAGGTAGAAAGCTGGCCCACGAAGTTAAAGACGGCTTTAACTGGAATAGCATTAGCGATGGTACTAAGTAAAGACAAAGAAGAAGTCAAGATCAAAACCAATATAAAGGGCCTTAAAGAAGAGGTAGAAAGAAAAGTTATACGAGCAGAAGAAAATTTTAAGTTGAAAGAAAATTTAGACCAATTTACGGAAATAATAAGAAGAATCATGAAAATGAAAAGATCGAGAATTACCATCGTATACGAAGAGAAAATAAGCAAAAACAAGACAACAAGGAAATGGATAACGGATATCGTAGGAGAAAAGATTACAACAAATATATATCTGATAAAATTCGAGGGGAAACCTGTTTATTGGAATTTGAGAAGATTTATGAAACAATTAATTAAGGGAAAAATAATTTCGGAATGGAGTAGTCAAAACAGAATCGAAAATTTAAAGAAGAAGACAGAAATAGATTGGAAAACGACATACAATAGCTTAAATATTGAGAGTAGACCACTAGCAAGATATACTTCAACTAAAGCCTCAATAATGAAATCTTTTAAGGTAAAAATGATGATAAATGAACTTCCAACGCTACTAAATTTGTATTACAGGGATACCAAGAAAGAGAAAGACCCAATGTGTCCAAGATGCGAAAAGGAGTATGAAAACCAAACACACTGGATATGGTGTCAAGAAAACACATATACAATGAAACAGGCGATTACTGAAGTTTACGAAGAATCTAAAGAAGGGAAGAAAGTACCAGAAAAAACGCGAGAAGAAGAAATAAAAAAATACATAGAATGGTTAAAGAAAACAGAAGTCCCTCCGTGTATTATCCCGAAAGAAAACATCATACCTGGAAGTCAAAATGGAAAGAGGAATCACAAAAGAGATTTTACGAACATCCTAATGGAAAAAATCTACGAAAAAATATGGATACCCAGCAGAGAAGCAATTAACAACTCTGAAGAAGGAAAAGACAGGAACGTTATAAAAAACAATATACCAACGGAACCAATACACGGAAAAGAAACGAGTGGAAACGCTCTGAGAAAGTACACGAAATGGAAAAAACTTTTCATAGATAACAACGTGAAGGTTGATACAATTGAAGACTTCGACTGAGTAGGTCCAAAACCTGTCTTGGCAAAGCTCAGGTTGGGAGTAAATTAGCTCTAGTCTCTTTTTCCTTAATATAGTAATTGTAAAAACATGTATTATGAATTTATAAATTATTAATAAAATGGAAGAGGGAATGGACCTCGCTTTTAAAAAAAAAAAAAAAAAAAAATATATATTTATTTGGGAATAGAAATTTGTCGCACCTGCGACATGTTGCATCCCCTGATTCTGACCAATCAAATTATACAATTTTGTAGACAAAAAATTTTAAGTTTTAAAAATTAAAATAATTATAGTCACATCCCTAAGTGCATGCTCTTGGGACCAGACATAATTATGCACTTAGAGAGGGTATGCATTATAGAATTACCCTCTCTAAATGCATGCTTTAGAAATCAGATATAAATATGCATTTAGAGAATATGAATTTATAAAATTAATAATTCATATAGGCCGATGCAAAAAGATTTGTACCTCAAATAGCTCTGATTAAAATATTTTTTGTACAAATTAATTTTTAATTTTTTTAATTTAATATACTTATTAGGTTACCGGATTGATAAAAATAAATTTTTTTTGATTATTTTATTGATGAAATAAAAAAATTTATTAATAGTAACTTTTTTTTTTTTTTACTATATAATTTACTATAGTTATTTATATATACGTGTATATAGTAAAAAAAATCAAATTACCTCACTTTAAAGCTTAATTTCTTTACAACCAGTGATCCCATTTTTGCTCAAATTTTAACCATATCTTTATCATATGCACTTTAATGCACTTGCGAAGTATCAGCTCATAGAACTGCATATTGGTTGCGAAATTATTTAAAATATCTTTTTTTTTAAAAAAAAATTTTTGGTTTTTTTTCAAATACAGTAAATTTTCAAATACAGTAAATTGTGCATGCTTAATTATTAAAATAAAACAATGTTAAAACAATAAAAATATTACAATAAGTTAGATTAAAACCTATTTTATTTGACACTAAAAAATTTTTAATAATTAATCAAGAAAAAAAAAAATTTTTCCTTAGTGTCAAAATTATGAAATTTTTTGAGGTACAAATGTTTCTGCACCAGCCCATATACTGTAATAAAAATTCAAATTAATATAAAAAAATATATAGTAAAAAAAATTAAATAGTAAATAAACATCTTGAATAGCTTATTTTAATTACTTAGTTTAATACATAAATAATCTTTATACTCACGAACTAAATTAATGCGAATAAAAAGAAATTAATAGTAAATAAACGAACTTGAATTTTAATTACTTAGTTTATCTTTATACTCACTAACTAAATTAATGCGAATAAAAAGAAATTAAATAGTAAATAAACATGAACTTGAATTTTAATTACTTAGTTTAATATGTAAATGATCTTTATACTCGCCCGCTAAATTATTGCGAATAAAAAGAAATTAAATAGTAAATAAACATGAACTTGAATTTTAATTATTTAGTTTAATACATAAATGATTTTTATACTTACTTTCTAAATTAATACAAATAAAAAGAAATTAAATAGTAAATAAACATGAACTTGAATAGCTTATTTTAATTACTTAGTTTAATATGTAAATGATCTTTATACTCACACACTAATTAATGCGAATAAAAGAAATTAAATAATCAAATTGTAAGGGAAGTGCAGTAAATCACGTAATTAGGGTTTACATAGGTTCTGACCTCCTTCCCCCTAGTGATAGGACTATTGACCAATCAAATTTAAAAAAATTCAAAAATGTCTTTGATCTAAAAATAAGCTACCCCACAATCGACAAAAGTCACTACATAGTAAGTCTAATTTTACTAAGCAAATCGAAAAAAATCGATTAAGTAAACTTATTCAGCAGATCAAAATACACTTACTACAAAATTTTCATAAGTTTTGGAGAATTTTTTATTAATTGACTTTTGATTTTTACGTTCAACGAAAATATTAAAATTTTTTAAAAAAATATATTCGATGAACATAAAAGTTAAAAGTTAAATAATAAAAAGTAAATCGGCTAGTTGCGGCAGCATGCAGGCTTGAGATACTTAGCCAATATAGTAGAGGCAGCTGCATGGCTTGAGATACGAACTCCCGAGAAGTACGCTAGTAAGGAAACAGGTATACCAATTTGGAAGCAGCAAGCGCCTACCTGGAATCACATATACCAAATTGGGAGTAATGATAGTAGGAAATGTGGGTAAAGTGGTGGACATGTGAATACTAACTGTTAGTTGGAAAAAAGTGACGTCCAAAACCAGGCTAGCTGTATAAATGGGAATATGGTAGGCTCTGGTAGGTTTAGGTTATGGATAAAATAGTCCAAGTCTCGACACTTAGTAGATAGTATAATAATTGTAAGCAATATATTGTAACGATTAATATACACTCAATAAAGTTAGAGCTATAACCTCATCTTAACAACAAAAAAATAATAATAATAATAATAAAAAGTTTTTTAATACTTACAAAAATTTTATGGTAAGTGTATTTTGATCTGCTGAATTAGTTTACTTAATCAATTTTTTTTGATTTGCTTAGTAAAATTTAGACTTTACTATATAGCAACTATCTGCGATTAACTAAAAATCGATTTTCTTCAATATGATTGGCTATTTATACTATATATATATAGGTTGTGATATTTGGGGACCCCCTACCCCCCTAAAAAATTACATGATTTTCTGCACTTTTCTAAATAAACATAAACTTTTGAATGGCTTATTTTAATTACTTAATTTAATACGTTAAATGATCTTTATACTCACGTATTTAAAACTATTACTTAAATTTTAAATCTAAATACTATATACAGTAATTTTTTATTTTAACATAAGAAAAATTAATTGTAGGTAATAATCGTAGGAATTTCAAGTAAGCTATGATATGTGTTATGATTGGCTAGTTTTTAAAATTAGTTACGTGCATGCATTTACGGGGAATACATATTATGTTTAGTACTCCAGAAGTTTGTACATGTGCAGAATATCAAAGGTGACTAAGTCCTGAGCTCGGGACCGAGCTATAGTTTGCATATAGAGAGGGTTTGCACTTAGGGGGTGTGCACTTAGGGGTGTGCTAAAATGTAAAAATAAATAAGCAATGTTAAAGCATATAATGTAAAATTTTATTCTAAACAACTTTTTCTAAATCATAAAAATAGATTATCTTAGTAAAAAAAATGTTTTATAAAAAAAATCAAAAATTTTAAACGTTTCACATACAAACCTTTTTTTTACTAATATAATCTATATTTATATTTAAGTATTACATGTAAAATTTTATGATAAACAACTTTTTCTAAGTTAAATCAGTAAATTATTTTAGTAAAAAAAAGTTTTATATGTGCTAACTTTGGAAATTTTTGATTTTTCTTATAAACCATTTTTTTTTACTAAGACAATATATCTTTATGACTTAGAAAAAGTTGTTCAGATTAAAATTTTCATCGAGAAATTAAAAACATTAATAATCTGTAATGATCTTCAAATTTATCAAATCAGTGCAGAAACTTGTTTAAAAAATTGCAAAGATCTTCAAAATTTAGATTTTTGCAGTTCTTTGCAGATTTTTTAACAAAAATCTGTGCAAATTTTTAAAAAGTATAATCTTCGCAGATTATAATAGGCGCCACCTATTATAATTTGCGATAATCTCTAAAATTATAACTACTATACTTATCTGCTAGTAAGAACACAATAGGAAAAACAATAAACAAAACAAACCGATAAATAAAGAAAAGCGCTTTTTTTTATTTTTATTTAAAATTTAAATAAAACTGATAGTGGGAATAAAAAGTAAATTTCCGGTTATTCCCATAACTGAAATTTACTTTATTCCCATGTGCACGTACGTACATATATACTACTTTTTTTTTTAAAAAAATTTTTTTTTATTCGAATAAACAGATACAGTAATCCCTTATTTTTTATTTTTAGAACATTATTTTTTTTTATAATTCGAATTAATTTGAATTTTATTTATTTATTTATTTTTTTTTTATAATTCGAATTAATTCGAATTTTATTTTATTTTTTTTTAATTTGAATAATTCAAATTTTATTAGTTTTTTTTTATAATTCAAATTAATTCGAATTTTATTTTTTTATTTTATTTATTTATTTATTATTTTATTTATTTATTTATTTTTTTTTATTTTTTTTTATAATTTTAATAATTTATTTGAATTTCGAATTCGATTTTATTTATTTATTTTTTTTAATTTTAATAATTTATTTGAATTTCGAATTTGAATTTTATTTATTTATTTTTTTTTATAATTCGAATTAATTCGAATTTTATTTTATTTTTTATTTATTTTTTTTATAATTTTAATAATTTATCGAATTTTATTTATTTATTTTTTTTTATAATTCAAATTAATTCGAATTTTATTTTATTTTTTTTTATTTTATTTTTTTATTTTAATGTTTTTTTTTTTTATTTTATTTTTTTATTTTAATGTTTTTTTTTATTTTATTTTTTATTTTAATGTTTTTTTTATTTTATTTTTTTATTTTAATGTTTTTTTTTACGAATTTATTTTTTTTATTTTTTTTTTT